>CAUYLG010038042.1:0-161652 GCA_963573385.1 Cacajao melanocephalus | reverse complement strand
AAAGAGAAAAGAAAGAGAAAGAAAAAAGAGAAAGAAGAAAGAGAGAGAAAAAAGAAAAAGAGAAGGAAAGAAGGAAAGAAAGAAAAAGAGAAAGAAAAAAGAAAGAAGAAAGAAAAGAAAGAAAGAGAAAGAAAAAGAAAGAAAGAAAGAAGAAAAAAAAAAGAAAAGAAAAAAAGAGGAGAAAAGGGAAGAAGAAGACAAGTCCAGGAGCAGAAAGCCAGTTTCCTGTGTAACCGGAATTCCTGCACTGGGGCCTCAGCAATGCCACACACAGGCTGTTGACTTGGTACAAGTCATATAACCACAGTTTCTTAATCTGTAAAATGAGGTTAGTAACAAAATGAAAAAAGTTCCCTTGTCCCCTTTGCAGGGTGTCTGATGGGGGTGCAGCTCACTTCTTCAGTGTCCCGCTGCTCAACACCCCTAGGTTGTGGGGCTGCGACCCCATGGCAGTGTCTAGGGGTGAATGCTCACAGCTCCTGAGGCCCCAGTGTGTATGCATTACAGGGTGCTTGTTTAGTTTAGCCTTCTGTAGGTGGCTTACGTTTATCAGCTCAATTAGACCCCCTCTGGAGGGAGTGTGCCCCTGCTGACACCTAGATTCTGGACTTTTGGCTTCCAGAACTGGAGAGAATAGACTGATTTTCTTTAAAGCCACTAAGTTTATGGTAATTTGTTACAGAAGCCACTGGAAGTGAATACAGGTGGTCATGGGAAGAAGTTGCCCAGTGGCAGAAGCAACTCTGAATCTTGTGAATTTTCTTAAGTCCAGGACTGGGTCCATTTATCAGACCAGGAAGGCAGTGGTATTGTCTGGCGCTTGATCTGTGCAGAGGACAGTGATGAGTCTCAGAAGAGAGGGAGACCACACAGTGATGCTCTGAACAGAGGTGCTTGTGGAAATCAGGAACCAGTGGAAAGGGGCAACACTCCTAGGCATAAGGAAGTGGAAACATAAAACTGTAGATGGATATCCAGGGTCTCATCACACCCCTTGTGAGTTAGAAATTGAAGATCAGAGTTAAATGGCAGAGGAGTTGGTCAGACCCAGGTTCAAACCCTAGCTCCACCACTTAGTTGCTATGTGACCTCTTGTCTCTGACTCCAGTTTCCTTGTCTGTAAAATGGAAATTGTAAAACCTACGTTACAAGCATGTTGGCATAAAGTTCACAGCACTTCACAGACCACTTGGCTTCCTGGAAGGGCTTGATAATTGGCTATTGCTATTATTGCCCAAGATTACAGGGCTGGTAAGACAAGCCTGTCGACCTTGGGAACTACGATCCTTCTAGAGCCTGGGGCTGACTCATCATGCAGGGTTCAGACTATCTCTGAGAAGGTGCTTATTTCAACTGCCACACAACACTGGTTTGTACAGGAATTACCTGCCAGGTATAAACCCCTACTTTTCTCTGTTCTTCTCCAATCACAAGGGCTAGAAACCTGCAAACTACATTCCTCAGACTTCTCTGTTAGAGGGTTTGAGTTTAGATTCTGCCTATGCCAAGCACTTGCATGAGAACAGGAGGCAGGTAGAGGGGTTCTCATTCTGGCTGCAGCCTAGGCAGTGACAGTCTAATGCCAGCTCCTGCAGAGTGGGTGATGGCAGCAGTGTGATTCTCCAGGCCCTTGCTGATGATGGCTGGCTTCTGAAGCAGCTGAGCAGGCAGCAGGGTTGCAGAGTCCCATGAGCTCAGGGGCAAGTGACTTCACATAGGAATCAAATAGGTAGATTGCAGGCCTGATCTTTGGCGGTGGGGGGCGGGCAACACTACCCCCACTCCCACTTGTGTTCCTCCTTTCCTTACAACAACTTGGGAGATTCACTCCCCATATTAAATCCCTCTTTGCTTGAAATACCTAGAGAGACTTATTTTCCTAAGTGAATCCGTAACCAATACATCAGTCCTCTGCAAAGCACAGAGGCCATGGCATAGAGATTTTAGGGGCTCTGGAAGGTCATCTTCACCAGAAGATACAATCTTACATTCTCAAAGATAAGCCTTAAAATGAAAATGTGCCAGGGATAGCTATCATATTTTCTCAGATGCTTCCAGAGGATCATTTGACTGTTTCAGAGTCCGTCCTTAGAGAAGGTTTTCTGTGTCAGAGAGGAAGAGGGGAAAGTGTGCTGAAAGCACTAGGGCAGAGGAAGAAGCTGTGAAGAAAGAAAAGCCCTCGGAGTGAGGAAAAAGTATCAGTAGGGAAAAGTGCAGGCTTGCCCAGGCAGCTCTAATTAGAATTTGACTTTTCTTTGTGTTTTAAATGTGTGTAAAACATACATAACATAGAATTTGTTATTTTCACCATTTAAAGTACATAGTTCAGTAGCATTATGCACATTCATATTGTTATACAAACATCACCACCATCCATCCCCAAATCTTGCACATATTCCCAGACTGATATTCTTCAACATGTAGACAATAACTTCTCATTTCCCCTCCCCCACCCCTGAAAACCACCATTATACTGTCTGTCTCTATGAATTTAATTAGTCTAGGAACATGATATTAGTGGAATTATACAGTATGTATCTTTTCGTGTCTGGCTTATTTCACTTAGCATAATGCCCTCCAGGTTCATCCATGTTGTAGTGTGTGTCAGAATTTCGTTCCTTTTTAGGGCTGCATAATACTCCATTGTATGTTTATACCATATTTTGTCTCTCTGTTCTTTCATCAATGAACAGTGGGTTGGCTTCCACCTTTTGGGCTCTTGTGAATAATGCCACTACTGAGACAGAGCAGGGACCTCTCTTAGGGCCCTGTCAGCCACCACCTCCTCAACCCCAAGGGTGGAAATAAAGGAAAATCTTGAGTTTGTTCAAGAGAAATTCCAGGGACCTAGCTAGCCTCGTGAAGGGAATGAGTAACCTGATATGCATGAAGGTTAATAATAACAAAACAATAGCCACCCAGACTAGTTAGAGCCACAAGCTGTTTGGTTTCTTATAGAAACTAACTATATCTTGCATATGTCCCCGAGTTGGTTTTCAGAAAGCCGGATCCCCACCAGATGGAAAATGCTGAGCACTGTCACATAGACCTCAGGTAAGAGGGCACTGAGGACTGAAGTCTGAGTGCCATGGTTTTGTTCTAAATTTCTTCCTGGAGAGAAGGGGAACAGAGAGTCACCCCCACAGGCCAAACCTCAACATTCCTTTCTGCTGACCCAGAGTTTTAGACAAGGCTTTATTTGCTTAACCAAATGCAAATCAAATAGTCTCTGAATCTATCTATGACCTGTAAGCCCTCGCTTCAAGATAGCCTGCCTTCCTGGGCCAAACCAACATATAACCCTCATGCGTTGATTTATAATTCTGCTTGTGACTTTTGCTTTTCTGAAATGTAGCCCTGTCTTTAAAAACGCTTGCTTGTAAGCCATCAGGGAGGTCAGGTCTTAAACATCAGCTTCCCAATTCTCCCTGCATGGTGCCCTGCAAATGAATGCCCCCATTGCTCTCGCTGCAAACCCCTATGTGGATGTTTGGCTCTGCTGCACCAGGCAGGTAGATCCAGGTTCTGTTTGGTAGTACTACGATCATTAATGTGCAAATATCTTTTCAAGTCTCTGATTTCAATTCTTTTGAGTAGGAAAATTCTACATGGAAGTAGAATTGCTGAATCACATGGTAGTTCTAGGTTTAATTGTCGAGGAACTATCATACTGTTTTCCATAGCACCTGTGCTATTTTACATTCCCATCAGCAATGCATAAGGGTTCCAATTTCGCCACTTCTCACCAACGCATTTTCTGCTTTTTAAATAATAGCCATTCTAATGTGTGTGAAGTGGTATTTCATTGTAGTTTCGATTTGCATTTCCCTAATGATTAGTGAAGCTGAACATCCTTTTATGTGCTTATTGGCCATTTACATATCTTCTTGGGAGAATTTAACTTGACTTTTTATGTGAATTAAAAAAAGAATAAAGAAATGAAAGTCTGTAGGAAGGGGGAAAAAAGAGATCCCATAGGGGCCTCAGAAATTATGAAACAAAAATTTATAAAGAATGTGTGAGATCACATTCCTTACATAAATTGGGTAGGAACAAATGCAGATTGGGACTTCTCTGCCTAGTCAAATAAACTTAATAGGAAGGTAGATTCCAATATACATTCAAACAAGTTGTGAAATAAAATGCATTAAAGCACGTGAATTTCTATTAAATACTAGAGAAAACCCTATAAAAATAAAACTCTCCTTATCATTCAGATTGCAATTTATATGCCTCTGGGCATCAAATGATGGGAAGTGACATTTCCGGCTCATGGGGTAAGAAGGAGAGCAAATGTGAAGGGCACAGCAAGTCAGTAAAAAAAATAAATAAATAACGAGAACTGCTTCCTGGCTTCTCTCTTTCACATCTCACTGAAGGCTCACATAAGTGATACTTGCAAATGTGCAGGAGAGAAGACTGTTTGGTGGAAGGGAGGAGGAGGATCACCTGCTCACGTTAGCTAAGGGCATTTGCTTGAAATGCATGTGTGGTAAGGAGTCTGTCTTCAGACCTAGACACAAAAGAGATTTTATTTGCTTTCATGATTCCTTTTCCCTCCCTTCTCATAGTTTTACTCCAAAGTGTGTGCAAATTATTCAAGCATCTGGGACCTAATGCACCATCACTCTCTGCAGCTTTTATTAAGCTTTGAGCCATTCACAAAAGAATAGCAGTGAAGTTAATTAACGGTCAAATTAGTTGGAAGTTACTTGGAATCTATATTGCATCAAATTTCTATCTCAATGTTTTTGGCAAGAAAAAGAGAAAAAAGAAAAAAATTGCACCAATGATAAGCGACTAACAGAGTGGCTGACACATAACAGATGTTCCATATTATGAATGGATGGGTGAATGAATGAACAATGGAAATAATCTGGGTGACAGTTGATCAGGGCCTGAACTAAGCTGTGGCAAGGAGCATAGGGAGAAAGCAGAAATGGTGTGAACTTAGTTAGAAGGCAATACAACGGTCCCTGATGATGGACGGGAAGAGGAGAATAAGCGAAGAGGAATTAATCTTAGCCCTCGCCATTTCTTCTCTAAATTATTACAATTGCTTCATAATTGCTCTCCTTGCAGTCCACCTAGCTGCTGACCACCAGACCGTATAACCAGGAGTCACCTTTAATTCCGCTTTGCTCACTCTCCTCTTCTCATCCATTATCAGGGGCAGTTATATTGCTTTCCAAGTCTACGCCATTTCTGCTCCTCAGCATGCTCCTTGCCACAGCTTTCTGTGGGCCCTGATCAGCTGTCACTGAATTATTTCAATGACCTCTTCACGTCCTCTTTTCTGGCATTCTCTTTACATCTAATACATATGCTAACATTTCTGTTTGTTTATTTTTTATTTTTATTTTATGTCATTTTTGAGACAGGGTCTCACTCTGTCGCCCAGACTGGAGTGCAGTGGCACGATCTCGGCTCACAACCTCCACCTCCCAGGCTCAAGCGATTCTCCTGCCTCAGCCTCCCAAATGGCTGGGATAACAGGCACACGACACCACGCCTGGCTAATTTTTGTATTTTCAGTAGAGACAGAGTTTCACCATGTTGGCCAGGCTGGTCTCGAACACCTGACCTCAAATAATCCACCTGCCTTGGCCTCCCAAAGTGCTGGGATTATAGGCATGAGCCACCATGCCTGGCCTACATATGCTAACATTTCAACACAGTGGCCTTCCTTTACAAATTGAATGACATCAGGAATATCGTTTCTAGAAGCCTACATAACAGAATCAATAAGCATGACTACATGAGGAATATATGTCTAATGATGCACATTGCATCATAATCTGTAGCTTAAGAATTAGTAACAAACCAAATATCTACCTATGAAATAATGGTTAAATAAATTGCCTATGAATGGAATATTATACAACTATGATGAAGAATTAGGTAGGCCTACATGATCTAACATGGAAAGATATCTGTGATCAGTGTCATCTTTAAAAGAATATTTGCAGATACAACATTACGGCATTTTGCATAAAATGTACAGATAAATAGTGCCAGAAAGAGTTAACACAGGAGGCCCGACTGGTATCCTTTGAAAGGTCCTTGGCTGGCATCTGGGAACTTGGAATTTAGGAGAGTTCCTGCCATTCCCAACTGATAAGAGCAGCTCACTGCTCCCAAACTGTTACAGAAACCATGTGGTTTGTACGGAACATCTGCTTTCCTGTGGCAGAGTCTGAAATGTTGATATATACCAGTTAGAGGCTGCCTGTGGGACCAGTCCCCAGTAAAATGCTGGACACTGAGTTTCTAAGGAGCTTCCTAGTAGACAACATTTCACACATGCCACAACTCCTTGCCTGGGGAATTAAGCATGTTCCATGTGACTTCTCTGGGGAAGGACCCTTGGAAGCTTGTCCCTGGGTTTCTCCCAGCCTTCGCCCCGCCCCCCCACCATGCCCCTTTCCCTTTGTTGATCTCACTCTATATTCTTTCACTGTAATAAATCTTTAAAGGAGTCAAACTATATGCTGAGTCCTTGAGCCCTTCTAGCAAATCAGAGAAACTGGCAGCGATCTTGGGGACCCCCAACGCATGAACACATGGCTTTATTTAGATATATGCACAGGAAAATGTTTGGAACCGTTGAGGATGTCTAATTCTCAGTAGTGGGTTGAAATGGTCACTTTACCTCTTACTATATAATGTTTTTAAAACCATGGGGCTATGATTGAGTTTGAGTTTTGTGTGTCTTCGGTGATCTACCATGATGTCATGATTGCTCACCCGTGTGTCCCTACGTCGCGATGCATCTCTTGGTCCTGTCTCAATTTCTGGCCTTGGGCCTAGCACACGGCAGGCACTGGAAATGACGGTACTAATTGAATTTGAAAGAAAAGCAAGTCGATGGGCATAGAGATGATTTAGAAATAACCTCAAAGGCAGTACTGACATGTAGAAGCTCCTTTCCTTTGATGTTTCAGCTTTTCGGGACCTTTGATTTTCCAGCTAATTTCAAGCCTTTTTAGTTTTTGCCCCCATTTGGAAGAGAGATGGGAAAGGTAAAAATAATGAACAACAAGAAGAGATGAGAGATAGATGAGGATAGAAAAATAACTACAATTTAAACTCCCTCTCTCCTCAGCCCAGCCAGAGGCGAGCAGCTGGCCCTTTCATTTGATACAGTTTATCCTAAAGAGGACGGCATGCCTTCCTCCTCAAACTACTCTCTGTGGGCAGCCTGACCGCTGTATCAAAGGAGGATATTGTCTGTGTGGTAGGTAGGGTATGAAACAAATGTGGAAAACGGTTCCATTTTCTTCCTTTTGAATGTACAGCTCTGTAAGACTGATTAATTACATGGTTAACTATAGGGTACCATTATGTAAATATAAATGAAGTTGAGTGTTTATTCATTGCCTCAGGCTATAATTGAGACCTGTTAGTTTGAAGAATTTCAGCTGGTTCATAAAAGGAAACCATCATAGATTCAAATTCTGGTGCCAAATTCTGAAGACTTAGAGTATAGATTTTGAGGAAATATGTAGAAATACTCAACTACTGAGTGGGATGATGGGTCCAAGACACTTTGAGTTTTAAACCCTGTCTTAACTTGGAGTCTATAATTCAAGCTGGCATTGAGCCAGCATTTTCTAAATTTCTTCTTGCTTAATCATAGATTAACTGTATATAATATAGAAAGTTAAAAACCGAGATGGCACCGAATTCCTTACTTCACATATGTGTATGAATTTTGTATCATCTCCATGTTGCTGCCAATCTGTGAAATATTCTAACTTGAAAATGAATACATTCAAGTGGTCAGGCTGGCCTTACCCGGGTTCTGAGAATAATTTAGAGGCATCCAAAACCACAATTTAAAAACCATTAAATTCCTACTGCTGCCATGGGCTTCCAGCCATAGCCTTGAATAGGTTTTTATCCTTGTGAAAGATCAGAACCTGTTTTGCATGCTGAAGCTTTGTGAAAAGGTGAATCCATCTACTCCAGTTATAGAAAGTCAGAATTTGCTTGACATTTTCATTACTAATAGCCATTTTTCAAAATAAATTCACACTTGAGTTAGTTCTCGTTGGTCGTAAATGGTTGTCAGGACTTGCCCAGGGTTCATCTAGATAACCCCTTGAGATAGTTTTATTATCAAGTGGACCTATTTCTTCTACCTGCCGTAATATATATATATGTAAACCGTATGTGGCGAAATACGAAATCATTAAAAAGGAGTGTCGGGGAGGAGAGGAGTTACCTCTGCAGATTTATGGGCAGTTTTCCTCTGTCTTTTACACAGGTTTAACTGATTAATCAGAAACAAAAACTTAAAGTCTAATACCTGGATTTAGGATTCAATGCAACGCAACTGAGCAATTATTTGAATAAAGCCCAGTAGGCCGTGAGTCATGTCCATACTTTGGGGAGGAGCATTGCAGGCAGAGGAAATAGTGCAAAGGCCCATGCTGAAATGGAATGAGCTAGAGAAGAGTAGCAGAAGACGAGTTGAGAGAGATTCCAGAGGGCCAGATCTTACCGCCATTGTCCATCGTAAAGACTTTGACTTTACATGAGTTGGAAAGCCGTTGATGGGAGGGTTTAAAACAGAGGAGTGGCATGATCTGATTTAATTTTGGCAGCATCAATTTGCCGTGTTGATTAGAACACAGAGCAGCAAAGATGGAACAAGAAGGGAGATGCTGGGAGCTGTTGAAAGAGAAGACAGTGTTTTGGACCAGGTTGGAAGCAGTGGAGGTGGTAAGAAATGATCAGACTCTGGATGTGATGCGAAGGACGCACTCTCAGGTTTTGCTGGCCCATGGAATGTAGGGTGGGAGAGGAGAGGAGTGCCCTGTAGTGCCAAGAGTTTTCATCACGAGCACCTGGAAGAAGGCGGCTGACCTGCTGAGTTTCATCTAATTTCTTCTTTCAGTAAACTTCTCAGCTATCAGTTTTTTGGGAGTTATAAAGATACAGCGTCAGTGAATGGATATGCAGGCAGAGTCTTTCTCAGCCACGGGGCAATTTCAGAAGTGTGCCTGGGGTCTGGCCCTGGGTACCTCTAAGCTGCAAGCAATATGAGCCTGGGGAAATTGGTGCACCCAAGGCATGGGGTGAGGGGGGCAAAGGCTGGGGGCGGGGGGCCCTAGGAGTCTATCTGAGGAACTGAAGCATTTCCCAGAAGAGAACTTTCCCCAAGGGAAAAGAGAGTAAGAGTCACCAGACTGATGACTACTTAGTCATTAGTAACAGAAGGGGTTGGTGGGGGGAGCTTCCTGAGTCAGCACATGCAGCTCCTGGCCCCTGGATTTGTCCCCAGCCCAGAGCTCCACTGACTTCTGTCTGGGTCCCAGGAAGAAAGAAAGATGTGAATAACACCTGCAAGAGAGCAGTGTTCGTTAAAATCTCGGCGGGCCCCCACCCTGAGCAGAACCTAGCTATGACACGGCGTGGGAGTCCCAGTGCCTCTGCCTCCTCCTCTCCCACCACCCTATGGGGGGCTGCAGGGTGTGCACAGAGAAGCACAGGACTGGGAAGAAGAAAAACGAATTGGACTGAGTTCCTTTGTGAGGAAATGCAGGACAGTTGCTGGAAACTCCCAGAAATGCCTGGTGGGAACCACGCCTACAGCAGAGATTATGGCTTCCGGAGAAACTGTTGCTTCCATCAGAACTTGGAATAGGATTGGCAGCCCACGCCCAGCTGGGACAGCCGTAAGTATGGCCAGGGTGACAAGTGCTATATGCTAAACTGCGGACAAAAATGATAGTAGAGAGCCACATCAAGAGTGGGAGACTTCAAAGGGTTAAAACATTGAAATGAGCATTTTTCAACTTTTTTTTAAGTTTAATTCTATTCGAATTTTTAAAAATTGTTTACCCCTTGAGTGAGAATTAAGTTGCAAAGCAAGAGCAACTATCAGGTCAGGAGGAGAGGAGCAGGAGGGTGGTCTCCGAGGACCTTTTTGCCTGGCCTTGAAGCACACGTAGTCTCTGCTCTGGTCCTAGCAGCCACTGAGCACAGGGAACCTTAGGATGCAAGGCGCTGGTGTTATGCGTAAAGGTAGATGTGGAAATTTAGTAGGCAGGGCTCCTGCTCCCTCTAACCTCCAAAATGCTTCCACCCACCGGCTTCTAGGATCCTTAAATAATTTCCATGGAGTATAGTGGTTTCCTTCTACAAACAGGAAAGGGGTATAGGGGTGGGTTTAAGGTGGTCCCAGAACTCATCCGTGTAGAGGTGTAACAATAGGTGTTGGAATGATGAGTGAAAGGGATAGGTATCACACACAAATTGGGGTTGGCCAGTCTTAATCCCAGCTTCACTCCCCAGATTCTGTAGATCTCAGGCCAATTATTCAACTCAGTACAGTGGAGCTCCACCTTGACCGTACATAAAACACACCGGGGGGAACTTTAAAAAGTCCAATGCCTGAAGCTCATCTCAGCTCCACCAAATCAGAATATGTGGGAGTGGGATCAGGGATCAGTATGTTGCTAAAGCTCTCCAGGTATTTCCAATGTTCAGCTCCTGTTAGGAGCTGCATTTGTTCTCAGGCTCTACCCCCATGCAACTAAAACATCCTCTATAGGGCAGGCCTGGGGATCCACATTTTAAAAAACTCCTTGGGATTATAATGTACAGCTAGGGCTGACAGTCATAGACTCTCATTAGTAATGAGACAACCATGTCTATCTAGCTCATTAGGTTGTTGTCAGAATTAAATGAAGTAATACATGTAATGCATTAAGCATAGTGATAGTGCTTGGTTCTCAATAAGCATCTAATAAATGATATTTTGAAAAATTATCATTATTGTTGCTATTACAAGGTAGCGTAAGGAAAGAAAAGGATGCATGGAGGTAGATTGGAGGTCATGAACACAAACTTAGAGGCATTCTAGTGTGCCCAAATCTAACTCTGCCAACTTCTGTGTTAGGCTGAGTGCGACGCCTGTGAGACCCCAGAATCCCTGATTTGGTGGCTTGCCTGAAAACATCTCAGTCTCCAGGACCAACATCCGGTCTTGGACCATAGCTTCCCCGTCCCTATTGTGCCACCCTCTGTGGCCTGGCTGGGAAAGAGGAGGTCAGGGAAGGGAGCAGGTGGCCTTGCGGTGGTTTAGCACAGGGAAGAGAAGTCTGCAAAGGGAAAGCCAACCAGACTATTCATTATTCAGCTTTGCAAATCTACCTCTACACTGGCCGCTGGCACTGCAGTGGAATTAAATTAGAGGAGACAGTTCATTTGTAAAAGGCTGAAGTGCCTGTGACAAGCAGGCTCTGCCGAGTGCTATAAAGTGACTCTTGAATGGGATTTATAAAAGGACAAGAGAACCGAGGTCACCTGGGAGATGACGGGTCTGCGGAGACCTCTTTCCTCCCCAAGGGAAAGGCAAGATCACAGCTCTGGATTTCGTTTTCCTGTCCCTCTTGAAACTCAGCATGCTGCTTTTCTAAATCTGTTTCCTCCTTGAAATTGGACAGAGTTGCCACCTACCACCTATTTTGCTGTTTGGACGACGTATATAACGTCTCTTGACCTCAGGTAGCACAAGTAAAAACTGGACTCATTATACATACTTGGAAGTCTACATTCTGAACAAGAAATTCATTCAATGATTGAATTAAATTCAATGAAATGAGAGCACATATGTCATGTAACACCCACCCTGTGATGGAAACTCCTGAAACACTATCCTTCTGCTGGTGCTGGATTTTCTTCAACAGAATAGTCTCTTGTTTCGACATCAGAAGGGATCTTCAGTGTAGAGCAAGGGAAGTGCAGTTCTCTTGGTTAAAAGCAACTCTGGGCCGGGCGCGGTGGCTCATGCCTGTAATCCTAGCACTTTGGGAACCCGAGGCAGGTGTATCACAAAGTCAAGAGATCAAGACCATCCTGGCCAACAAGGTGAAACCCCATCTCTACTAAAAATACAAAAATTAGCCGGGCGCGGTGGTGCTCACCTGTAGTTCCAGCTTCTCAGGAGGCTGAGTCAGGAGAATCGCTTGAATCCGGGAGGTGGAGGTTGCGGTGAGCCGAGATTGCGCCACTTATTCCAGCCTGATGACAGAGGGAGACTCTGACTTGAAAAAAAAAAAGCAACTCGTAGAAAAGGTACTGGTTGTCCTGCCCTGTCTGGGGGCTCCCTATAAACAAAGTTTTTCTGCAGTGAAGACACCATGTTGGTCTCAAGAGATTAGTTCAGTAAGGACATGGCTGATATTGCAGTAACGGAGACAAAAGCTGCTGTCGTCTCAAAGGACCCATCAGACCCCATCCACCCCAACCCTATATGCACAGGCAGAGGTTCCTATAATGACTGCTCACTAGGCGATTACTAGGAATTAATTCAGCAGAGAAGATAATCAATAGATGGCCCACTGAGTGTGGTCCATTAAAGCAGAACTGCTCTTCTCTTCAGGTGTAATAAATGCACATTTAAAGTATTCAATACTATTATAAAGGTTGTAATTAAGTGAGGCAACTTGGCATCTTAATAACTGCGTGCTTGAAAAGATTTAAACTTCAGAACCAGACACAGAGTAACATTCATAATCCCTTGAATGGGTTTCCTTTCTAGAAGAGAGAAATTAATGTCTGACTCTTCTCCTGAGGAGCTGACAGGGCAGATCTGTCCCCAGATCTTTACGGAGTTAAAAGTAAGAGGTGACTTTGAGCGCCTGCCACTGCGTCTTTTGTTCTCATGTTTCCCTGCTAGCTTAATTATTACCGTATTCCTAGTGGAAAGAAGAAGGCAGGAGCAGGCGCAAAAAGAGAGGCCTGGGGGAATTCAGTTCAGGGAGCTAGTAGCCCCAGCAGTATGCAAATCACTTAGCAATATACAAATCACTTAGCAATATACAAATGGCTTTGCACAAGTACAGTGAGGCTTCCCAGACCAAACCATTGCCATTTGTTTCTTATTATAAAAGAGAAGCACTTTCTGCCCTCTCTGCTCTTTTGCCCTCCCCCATCCTTTGCACAATTTACATACACATACACACACAACATGCACACACACTTAAAATTCAATGTTTTCCTTCCCCTGTAGACTTTTAGTAAATTTTAAAATAAAATGTGAACTTCAGATATCTTATAATTACAAATCTTCCATTCAGCAGTTTGCAAAACAGATGCATTTTGTTAATTTTCATCCCATCTGGGTGATGTGTAGAAATTGCTGGACATTTGAAAATGGATGTGGACATCGTCAAATATCCCCCAAGACTTAGGATTGTGAGCCTAAGGGAAGACCCAGCAAAGGAAAGAAAGATGTGTTCATTCTCATATTTCTTTGTTTAAGCACACACTGCCTTTGATCCTAACCTATGGACAATTTTTATGGAAAAATCATACACTAATCAAATGGTTTAGTCCTGGGAAACTTTAAAGCCCTACAGACAAGGGAGTCTGCCCAAGTACAGTTGAACTCTCTCTCTGCCACCCAGCCCCAACTCAATCGCAATGCTAGTGTGACCTCCAATTGCCAATATTCCAAATTCTGAATATTATATTTAGAGATCTCTAGTGGAGATCACAGATTTCAAAACAGTGAAACAAAATGTGAAGATCATAAGGAACATTGTAAAGCTTAATACTGTTATCAAATTTCAGCTTCATGTTAGGTGAAAATACCTTGCTTTGTGTGCTGGGGAGAGAGAACACAGGGCACGGTTCTTCTCTGTCTGCCAGGCAGACAGGGCTGCCCCAAGACGCAGGGGCAAGTAGAGTTTTCTCCTAGCTTCTCCTGCTCTGAGTTGAGCCTGGAGGAAGAAATTTTAAGCATGAATAAGGGGGGATGGGCCACCCTGCTTACAAATGGCAGCTGTAAACAGAGCAAGCTCTGCACTTTACATAAATTCCCAAATCCTGCACTTTTATATGAAATGTATTGACTGACCAGCCTATGTGGGACACTTAACCATTTAGAATTTTTTTAAAAAGAAGAACCAAAAAAAGATGCTGCTGGCCAGGCTGTCTTTATGCAAAGTATTAAAAGTGACTCATCTGAATTATGGCTTATTATAACCACCCCCTTCAGCGTTTGCCTTTCCTTTTGCTGAGCAAAACTCTATGCCAGGCCGGGCTCACTTCTAGTGACGGGAACTTGGCTGGGGTTCCAGGCCCCACTTTTCCCCTTGTCGGAGTGTCCTTGCAGTAATCCTTGCAGTGACTTGGACTTGCCAGAGTTGCATCGTGATTGGCAGGAGAATGCCCAGGGCTGCAGCGATGCATGTGGAGCACTGAGTGGAACCAGAGTTGGTATGGCAGGCCTGGGTCAGGGTGTGGAGGTGAGAGGAAGCATTGAAATCCTGTAGGCACCCCCTAAGCATTGACATATGTGGTCCCACCAGCATCTCTGCAGGTAGAGCCCAGGCAAGCATAGAGCTGCAGGGGATGTGTTAACGGTGCCAGTCCCAGAGTGTGAGGACACGGCTAGGAAGGTTTTAAGGACTGGGCATTGCAGAGCCTGCAGCCTCAGCTGCCCCAAGAGGCCCCCGAAAGTGGTCAGCATTGTCTGAAGTCTTCTGCTGCCTTTAAGGTCAGAGCAGCTGGGGAAGCTTTCCAATCCTAGTCTAGGCAGGCTTCTTCACCACCTACGTTGAGCAGATAAGAATCCAGGCCCCTGGTGACGTTCATTCATTCAACATATAATTACCAAGTGCCTTGTAGGCACCAGGCACTGTGTTGGGCACTGGGGAGGCAGTGCTGAGCCAGAAAGATGTCATCCCTAGCAGAGAGTTTATCCCTAGCAGAGAGACGGACCCTAAAAATATGTATATACGTAGTCGTCACTTTTAATTGAATAGACTAAGTGCAACACCATCATCCTCCAAGGATGATGGCCAGGCACAAATCTCTTGACACCTTTTTAGAGGAACTCAGACTTAGTTTGGAGATGGAAATGTATGTGTAGAGTCAAAGGGAGTTGAAAGACCATCTGGTTCCCCCTGCCTCTAGCTCACAGAAGAGTACATTGACATACAGAGCCATGAGGAAACTTACATGGTCACATGGCTTATTGGGCCCACAAATAGATTTGAAAATGTATTCCCAACCACATACAAGATGCAAATGTGTATCCTAACATACTCTAATTATAAAACATGCATAATTATATTAGTGGATAGCAGGAAGTAGAGCGGTGGAAAGTCCCCAATCACAGTAACTGTATTTTTGATTTTTGAATGTATTTCTGCATAACATATGAACCTGAATACGCCTGAAGTCCTGGGAGTTCCCTTGAAACAAAGTGATGAAACTGCACAATAATGACCTGACTCAAGAGTTGCCAGGAAGCTGTCCAATATTTCCATGCTGGCTCTTGCTCAACTCTTCTGTGAAGTCTGCATCTTCCTGTGAAAGTAGATTTCCAGATCTTAGAGAATAGTAGAAGGCCTCTCCTCTGCCACACCTCTTTCATGGAAACAGAACTTCCATTTAAGCAAAGTAGACAGGGAGGGTGTTTTCTCCCAGTGAAGCTAGAATAAAATTGGCTTAGAGGAAACTATTAATGGTGAGTATCTGGACAGTCGCCAAACAAGTATCTACTGTACTTTGTGAGGACTTCACCTCCTGTCCAGGAGATCTGATTTTATTGGGCGGTCTGGGAAATCCCCTGGAGAGCTGGTTGGCTGCTTATAACAGGAAATTTCATAATGCTTCCCCTTGACGGTTTCCAAAGACCACGCATTACTCTGGGTAGTTCTGTAAACACACTGTTTTTAAAGAGATTATTTAAATTGAGCATCGGTAGACCTGTTTGAAGATTCTTCTAATGCATTTTAATTGCAGTAGTAAACTTGGATAATGTATTAATAACAATCCCAGCGAAGCTGATGCTGACAGGAATGATTTAAATATTTAAATTGCTTAGGTTGTAAGAAAGTGTGCATTTAAAAAAATCTGTGAATTTGATTGATTTCACTCACCCTCTGGATCCGTCTAATAGGGCAACCTGATCTCACAGCTTCACTCCATCGAAAGTAATTCTGACCCTGATGAAAATGAAGCTGTTAGAACAGGATGATCGGATCCTGTGTTATCTGGAATCCCATTGGCTGCTCAGATACGTTGCTGGCATTAAGGGAACTCACTCGAGAAGCCATCTCTTATTGTTTCTTCTACCCAGTCTCTCATGGACCAGCTGATGATTCAGAGGGTGTGACGGTAAACTTTTGCATGAGAGCAGCTTCCCCGTTGGGTACCATTTACTCCCTTGCTTGCACCCACATTGCTTAATGGCAAATAGCTACATTGAAAAGAATCTTGTAGCTAAGGCAGGGGCACACAAACTCCAATTCGAAATGTGATTTTTAAATGGGTAAAAAAGATATGGGTGTCTTGTCTAGGGGTCATTTCCAACTTTCATTGTATTTGAGCTATTTTACAACTCTGTAAGTTAGAGAAAATGGATCATCTAAAATATTACTGTCCATAGAAAGAACAGCAGTGAATTGTGTCTACTGAAATGCAATTGATTATTGCCGTAAGGATATTAGTCAGTTTTCCACCTACTTATTTCAGCATTTCTGCGTGTATGTGTGTGCGTGTGTATGTGTGTGCATGTGTGTGTGTGTATGCTGTGGATTCTTCTTGGAACCAGTTGTAACATTTTACTGCTTCCTCATTAGAGTTAAATAAATAAAATCTTATTTATAAATATAAAATGAAATAATGAATAATGTTTATTCATTTTATATTTTTCTGAGTGTCACAATTTAAACTACCCCAAAATATTAGTGTTTAAAGTATGGGTAAGCTGTGTCTCATGCAGTACAGCTGTGGAAATACGTTTTAATTTGGATTGTGATGAGTATGAAGTAGGAAGTTGTAGCAAGGTCACCTCTTTAAACCACCTAAAATGATGGCAGAGAACATTCACTAAAACAACTGAAATATTCATAAAAAGCGTCTGTCAAGTCTTGGACTCCAACATACAGAGAAAGTGGGTGAAGTAGTTCTGTCAGGGGCTCAAGAGGGTGGACCCCTCACTCTGGTGGGAGCTTCTGCTCATCACTTCCATTTTGTAACCATACCCAGTTGAGTGAAAACAAGGCACCCTGACACGAGACAGCCACAGAACCCACTTCTCTTCATTATGTGATGATTAACTGGTGCCTGCCCAAGAGCCCAAAGCTGCAAAAGGCCTGTCATGCTACCCAGAGGAGGCTCCTTTCTTGGTCAAAGATAAATAAGCCCAGACCAAGTGTAGAGAGAGGTCGCATGATGACCTGCCGGGGTATGGGCTCCTTTCTTCTCTGTCATCTCATCTTCACTTTCATTCACCAGTACTAGAAAAATGAGGAAAAGAAGAAGTGCAACGTGCACACAGCCTAGAAATGCTACAAGCTATTGCATTTATTTTTGGTTTGTTCTCACCTGACTTTCAGAAAAATCTATTCACGATGGGAAAAATTTAAGAATTCTCACCTTTAGGTTTAATGTTAATCCAAAGCAGACATTACTCTTTACACAAAAGGAAAAGGATTACCAAACCGTAGCATCCTATTTTCATTTAAATATATATATATATTTATTTATATACATATATAAATATGTATATATATTCTAAATGTCTGGCAGAATATATGCAAAAAATTAACTGTCTTGGTAAATTGCAAGTAACTTTTTATTGATTTTAAGTTTTGCGAACTGATTTTTAAAAATTTCCTATAATAGACCTGAATTACATTTATAACATGAGGAAAAAGTTAAAAACGGATAAACTTAATTTAATCATAAAGTCTATTAGGTAGGGTCTTTGAGTGAGCAGGAAAGAAACCTACATTGGTTACCTTCATGGATGGGCTTTAAAAAAAAAAAAAGAAAGAAAAAGAAAAGAAAACCCAAACCCAAAAGGGATATCACAGCAATTTGTCTTATCAGCTGAACTGTCATCCCTCCAGACCCAGAATTTCTAAGACTGGGGTATAGGGAACGTCTCTCTAACAATTCGCTCAGTTAGACAGTAAAATCTTTAGGGAGCTGCATCCTCAAGAAATGATTGATGCTATGACTCAGAATTCATCCTAGGGCCACGATTTTTTTTAAAATAGGGAATTCTTTTCAGATTATGTTCAGCCTTCAAGTTGCTCTCTTCTGGCCAGTGAAGGAGGATGTATCAAAACTTTTCACATGTTGCCAAATTCAGAGAGATGACGCTCAGAGACAGAGAGACTGAGAACTTTTTGCAATTAATATAAAAATTCCTAGAGCTTCTGGACAGCTGAATACGTGGAGGTCTCTGGAAGGTGGTAGACCCAGGGAAGGCATGAAAGTTCCACACCCCTTCCCTATACCTCGCCCTTTGCATCTCTACATGTGTATCCTTCGTAGCATCCTTTATGGTAAAACAGTAAATATATTTATTTATTTATTCACAGAATTGACCAATGGAAATGGCCAATTTGAAACAAACTGAATGAAAATGCAAAAGGATTAGCCAAAGATAGAGAATCAGGATGACGATCCCTAAGAAAAGATAGGAAAAGAGATGTTTTGCTATTTCTTAGGGGGAAGGGATTTAATTTAAACATCAAAACCACACTACACATTTCGTATTGAATGGTCCATAACCAAGCCTCCAGGAAGGGCTCACGGTCTACATAAGTTGAAACTTCAGGGATGTCTACTAGGCGGTGGGCAAACTTCAAGCCATTGTTCAGATGGGGAACCAAGGAGTCTCGCGGCATGGAAAATTGACTGGGCATTTTGAGGATGACCACTGGCCCTGGCTCTAAAATCCCTAACTCAGTGGGAAAGCAAAGTTTACCTCTAAACACATTCCCTTCACCCAGCCTCAGACAGTGTACAGAATGGGTAGCGTTCCCTCCAGGCAGGAGCAGGAGAGTTAAGGTAAGCAGTAACTTCCTTAGGTATGCAGGTTCAGTAGCAGATGCCAGATTGGCTACTAAGCCAGTCTCATTTGGACCAGTTCTATAAGTTATAAGGAGAAGGGACTATATGATACAGAGCAAAATATAATAACAGCAGTAATAAAGGAACATACAAACAAAAATGTCTGAAGGCACAAGACAGCACTGCTTTACTTACGGTATACCTTAAAGGGATATTTCTTCTCTTCCATTTCAGAGAGAGATGTTTGGTATGGAAAGAAGAGACGATGATCACACATTGGAAGAAGATTGGGAGAGACTTGGTAATGAAACTGGTAGTAGAAATAAAATGGGGCCCCACAGGCTCTGCAAGGCACTTCTGCGGCAGTGACGGACTTCCTCCTCTGCCTACTAGGATGGTGGGCAGGAATCTGGCAGGAGCAGAGAGGGTGCTACTTCTTCCACCAGCAACTGTGTGACATACTATGGGTCTGTGCTGGAATGAAAGATGGAATTAAGGAGTGGTGAAGACCCTAGAGCTGTATCTGAGAACAAACCCAGGAGTTTCTTATATATGTCTTAGAAAGACTGATTTGCAGTATGTGCAATAAGCAAACACATTTTTAGCTAGTGACTTTGATTATTCTTAAATGACATATTCTGTTGCCATGTATGAATTATGTAATAAAATAACCCCTTCTTGTAGATGGTTAGATGTCTTAGCTAGGTGTATCCACTAGCTAAGCGATCCTTCTAGTGTCCACTTTTATGTAAATCCTTGGGAAGATAAAGTAGTATCCCCTTTAGAAAGCAATTTACCAATACATACCCCATGAATTTTAAAGGCACTTTTACTGTTTGTCCAGTAATTCCATTTTTAGAAACCTACCCCAAAGAAATAATACTAAATGCAAAAAATCTATGAATAAAGATATTTATTATTAGCATGTTATTTTCCTTTTTTTAAGAGACAGGGTCTCACTCCTTTTCCCAGGCTGGAGTACAGTGACTTGATCATAGTTCGCTAGCACACTACTCTAAAAGTCAAAAAGTGCTGTCAATCTAAATGCTCAAAAATTGGTGATGGAATAAGTAAATTATGAAAATCCACCCTAAGGATGTAATGGAACTATTAAAATGATGGTTATAGTTTTTTAATGTCATTGAGGTACATCTATGATATAATTTTAAAAGTAAAAAAGCAAGCTAGTAAAATTTAATATTCAATATAAATTCTCAGCTATATAGAATAATATGCACTATATGTAGAAATGGGAAATAGATGAAAAATTATATCTCAATGATAAGAGTCTTTCATTTTATTCCATTTTCTTTACTTTTTAAATATTCTGTTTCTCAAGTTTCTATAATAAGCAAATATAATCTAAAAAAGATGTGCGTATGTGTGTATGTGTATATATTTCTACATACACCAGCATGCATACACACATACGTAGATATATTTGGTGTCTTGACAGGGAAACAGCTCCACCTGTATACAATGGTTTCCTCCTGTGTCACAAGCTCATTATCTTTAAAGCATTTTCCCCCCTAGTTTGAATAATCGTTGTGGATATATTTGTACTATTCTTTTTATTCCCTCTCCCCATAAACTAGCAGACACACCCTACATACCCACACAACACACAGACACACCCACACATGATCAAAAGCTTGGTCGACAGGGACCTGACATCCAATTGGATAATGTATGTAAACTCCCCCCTCTGAATGTTTTCTGTCCTGTCCCTTCCTCCCATTCTTCCTCCCTTTTTCACCTTCCTCTTCACTGCCATCTTCCACCCAGGCTTGCCTGCGGCGTGAGGAGGGATGAGTGAGCTGGAGGTGGGAGAGGAAGCAGGCCAGCAGATTTCCTTGGCAGGAGCAGAGGTGGCCATGTCAGTGAGCAATGAGCCAGAAGCTGCTGAGATGGGTTTCGGGGCAGCTGGCAAAGGGCCTGGGAGGCAGGTTGGAATCGTTTGGAAAAGAGGAGACAGGCCATTTGGAGCCCCAGTAGGTTCCCCGGCAGGAATAAGCAACATTCCAGAGAAGGCTCACCCCTAGACAAGGTGCAGTGCACAGTTTACGAACCTGTCCGCACCTCCAGTGTGCCAGGAAACACAGCAGCAGTGCACAGCTGTTCTTTTGCAGTGGGTGGAGGAGGCTATTTCCTCTCCCCTTTCCCCATATCCCTGGCTTTGTGCACAACAGTGGTCACCGATGCAAGTGCCTCAGGATGAGGCTGTTATGTAAGTGAGGCAGGCTAAGTGTGATGAGACACGGAGTGACAGGGACTGCAACATACTGGGAAGGCTTGCTGTCTGAAGCGGTCCAGCAGAGTTTTATGCCAGCACTTTTGCTTATCAGATATGAGGCCAAGGGTTGCAGGCCTTCCAGTTTCTTAAGGGTAGCTGAAAATCCATAGAAGCTTGGAATTCTTACATGTGCACATGCTCATGTGTGTGTGTGTGTAAGCAATCTACCTGTTTAAAATGTTGGTTCAGTTACAAAAACACTGCGTAGACCAAATATAACATAACTGCTGGCTGGATTTAACCTATGAACCACTGGTTTGGGAATCTAAAATAAAACCATATAAGACTGCCTTCCTTTTTTATGGCTGGCAAGAAACTTGATGTCTCTTATAAAGACACATATTTAGTTGCTATTATGTACATAACATTATCCCGGATACCACAAGGGATCCATGAGAAAGAGTGTTGTTCTCTGCCTTCCAGGAGCTTAAAATATTATTGAAGCAATAAGATTTCACTCAGGAAAGTTAGGTAAAATAGTGCTATGCTGGATATCCATATTGAGACCTAGATGGATCATATCAGATCACCAAAGTCACCTTAGAAAGAAAGAATGCCTTTTAGATCTACAGCAAAACTCAGCCATAGTAAAACCAGTGGTGCGAAAGCTTCTGGGGTATTGCTCACCTTTATATTCTCAGCACTTGGCACACAGAAGACGTTGTCCAACAAATATTTCTTGAATAAAATAATAAAATTAATGAGTCAAAGAAGGAAAAAGTCAGTCTTGGGGGCTTAGAAAAGTGTCAAAACAGGCAGATGTTTTTATTGTTGATATGACACTTTTCACTGCAGGGAGACACTGAATTTGGGAGGCTGGAGCATTTGGTCACTAGGGTCTCCCTTTCTGCTAGGGAGGAGAAGTGTGTAACCAGCTCCCACTGTAACCCATATTATAGTTTACAGGACTATTTGCTTTCTTTGCTAAAACATCTGGTCAACCTCCTAATGACCAATTAAGCTTCCCTGACATTTTGATGCAGGGAGAAAGGAGCCTGGTCAGGTGACCCGGCACTCTGCTGATATGAATGGTCTGTGTCTCTTCATAATGAGTATTCTGATTTACATTTTGGTGTCTGGATTATTGGGTTAGCCTCCCTCTATGTCCCTGGGTCAGATGCCACTCTTTGGGATTCTGTCTTGGTAACTGCAACCGACCTTCCTTGAAATACCTCGATGAAATCACACCCTGTCAGGCCCTTGGTCCAGTTCATCATCCATTTACTCCTGCAATTGTCATCACAGAATAAGGGCCCAAATAAGCAAAGCAGATAGGATGCACAGTTGTAGATCAAAGGCAGAAATAATTATTTTGTTTTCAGTAGTCAAGGGAGTCTCAGACAGGAAAAGGGGCCAGGGATGAGTTTTAAGAAAATGAATCTGTTCTGGAAAGATGGAGAGGTTGGGGGAAAGACAATTTGGATGGTGGAGATGAAACCAGTTTGCTCTATCGGAAAGTTTTCTTTAGAAGAGCAGGGAGAGAGAAAGTTGGTTAGGTCAGCCTGAAACCACGCTGAAGGTTTGGACTTTATCCAACACACGTGCGGAGGAGACACTAAAATTCTGAGGAAATGAATGACAGGATGAAATTGGTGTTTTACTTGGATTGTTTAGATTCTTTGGTATCGGCAGGCAGAGCTTCACTGCATTCTCATTATTGTTCAGAATTAACGAATCAATCCTAAAGGGCTTTGTGGGAGTCAAACAGGGCCCTCGCCAGGAATGTGAGCTGATTGCAAATGCCTTATGCTTGGTTTCCAGGAGACAGGTGGACAATCTGAGAACACAATGGTCCCTGGATTCCTGGAACAAGCTCAGCCATGAAGAACTCAACATGAGAAATACCTCGATGAAATCAGACCCCGTCATTATTAATAGCCCGTGTTTGTCAGTCCTGACAGAATAGAAGCTCACGTTTTCATGGTTGTCCCGGACAACATTTCCAACACAGTCATTTACAGACCTTGGAAACGTGCTTAGCCTTTGGCAATGCCAGGAAATGCCAGTTGCAGCCATGACAGTCCCCAAAATTTAAAAGTGAAAGAAACTTCTGTGGGCCTCGTGGTCTCAGTTCCATGAGGAACTCCTGGCAAGCAGCAGGGACAGGTGCTCACAGGGCCACTTGACATGAGCTGGGAAACTTGCACAGGTCACATATATGTGGAGCCACAGTTTTCCGTTTGATTTGAGCTTAGAACCTATTCTTTAAATGAGATATCATCTACAATTCCAATACGTGAAATGGATAAAAGTGGAAAGGCTCTGGCTAGAGGATGGAGGCGTTCTTTCTGATAGGTTTTTGCCTACCACACTGTCCACAGCTGGCAGACCTCTATCTCTGGGGAGCCTGAGTCACCTCTACCCAATCGCAGGGATCCCTAAAACACAATGTGAAGCCAGCTGGCTCAGGGTGTACACGCACAGGTAAAAACTTGGCTTAGCTGTGGCCCACGGTAATGTTATTAATTATAATCACACTTTTAAGTAACACTTATTTTTCACTTACTATGTGCCACAGAATATTCTAATAACCTAACATTAATATATTGAGCCCCACAACCCCATGAGGTTAGGAACTATTATTACCCCTCTCTTAAGATGAGGAAGCCAAACTCAAAGGAAATAGAGCAATTTGCCCAAGCTAGGACGTGGGAAAGCCAGACTTTGATCCCAGGAAGTCACATTTCAGAACCAGCTTTCTGAATAACTCAGTCTAATTACTTCTGCCTCATTACCTTAGGCGAGTTATTAAATGTGTAGGATTTGTGTGCGAGCATCTAGGTTTAGCTCTCTTCCCCTTCTCTAAAAAGAGAGGAATGGGCAAAACAGCCCATCTGGGTTCACGAGGCCTGGACCCAAGGCTAGGTTTCTTCCGCCCCTCTTCGCAACACAGGAAAACAAACAACTCTCCTAATAGCGTCAGAGAAATCTGACATCGGTGCTCAGTGTTTCACAGGAGGAGGAACTGTAGCACTGAAGCCATAGCTATAAATATCAGAGTTAATGAGGGAGGAATCCTGGAGACCTAAATGAATCTATTTTATGGGTTTGTCATACATCAGGTTAATATGATTCTGACAAATAATTACATTGAAAACTGGACAGGGACTGAGAATGTTGTTATTCCTTTTGAATGTTACAGCAGTCGTCTGGCCAATTAAAGGGTGTTGACGCCAACACCCAAAGTGCAGAGCAAAACTGTAATAATTTGTGGCATTTCGACAAAGGAGCTTGCAGCCGGCGCCCACCCTAGCACGGGCAACAGGACTGTCATTGTCTGATTCCTTAATGAGCAGAGAAACTCTCTTATCTAGATTATTGTGTGGTTAGACTTGGTGTGGATATAGGAGTAAAGGGATAAAGGTAGATGGACTACTAACATGGCTTTTCTTTTCTTTCTTTCATTTTTAAACACCAACTATAAGATTTTCATGCGGAAGGACATCTACATTGGGTGAGCCTCGAAAACAGATTTTCGGTTTAAATATGTCAAACCGTATTGGCAGCGGCTTGTTGGGCTAGATGGATGGCTGACTCTCTCTTGGGTTAATTACAGCAGCCTCGGAAGGGAAAGGGCTTCTTACTGAAGAAAAAAATAAAAAGATACTCTGTGGCTGTGACATTTGCCCTCATCTAATTGGGTTGTCCAGGAGCCTTGGAGCTGCGTTCCAGCCAGGAGGGCTGCGACTCCCAGGAAGGCTGATCCCAGGGAAGACGTTCAAGTTCATGAGCCTTTCCTCAGCCACCGGGGGCTTCTCTCCCAGGACTGCAGGCTGTTTACTGCACAAGGGCATTTTCCCAAGGGTCTGCAGAGAGGCTGAAATTCAGCCCTTACTCTCTCACCCCGCCTGGTCTTCTGGAGGACAGGAGACATTTTCTAATTTGAATATAGGTGTTAACCTGGGTTAGCAGGGGTCCTCAGCTCTTCCATCAAAGTCAAGGACCACTGCTTGGGCTGCAAGAGCAACTTAAGGGCACGATTTTTGCTTGTCTTTCTAATGTTCCCAAGCTACTCCCATTGCCCTCTGTATTTTTCTGCCATATCTGTCTCCTCAAATATGGCATAAAGAGAGTGAGAAACCAGACATACAGTTACTACATTAAGAACGAAATCCCATCTGGCCTTGACTCTGTTGGCACTGTTTCTTTTCATCAATAAGATCCTTTTCCCACTATGTCCCCCTTCCCCAGTAGTTTTCCAGCCAGGAATTGCAAGTGAGTTATTTTTCAAATGTCCACGCTAAAGCCCTCTTCTCACAACCTGAGTCAATCCGGACCTTGTGCAAAGTGAGACTTAGGGGAACTGCTTTAGCAAGAAGGCAACTGAGACACTGTCACCAATCAACGGATCAATCAATCAATCAAAATTAAAAGTACAGACTTCAACAATGAGCTTCTCTTTCTAACATCCTCTAAAGCAGTTCCATATTCAATTGTTTGGCTAAATTTTCATTCAGATAAGTGTGGTGAGTTCCAGGAGAAGACAAATCGTAATATTGCCGTGAGGAAAACTCTCAATTCTTGAGGACAGCTGCTCCCTCCTCCTGTCCAAAAAGTTGCAAATACTGTGGGACTCTCTCCAGATCAGTGAGCCCTCGCCTGGGGACCCTCTGCCAGGCCCCTGTCCCTGCATGGCTCACGCTCCCTTCCTGACACCACCTAGTCAGAGCAAACGGCCCTCGGTTTGAGCAGGTCATCCCAGAAAGCAGAGAAAGACCTTTCTGAAGTTAATCCCTCAAACCCAGTATTTGAAAAAAAAAAAAAAAGTCCAACCTCCTTTATTTTCCTTCCCAATTTCAAGCCAGGATAGTGCCATTATTTTTCTAGAGAGCAGATACACAGCATAAGATAAAATCATTTTTTTTTTCCAGTTAAGCCTCCTGCTGTGTTCCCTAGCCAACTTTCTGCAGCTCATAAAATAAACACAATTCCCATTCATCCCCGTAGCACAGATCCATCATTGCTTGGCTATGGACAAACGGGCAGGTGGTGCTGCACAACAGGACTGGGACGAGCTCTCTTTCCCTTCCTGGACGGAAGAGGATGGATTAACACAAAACCTTTCCTATTACTGGATGACAGGGCAGACAGCTGGGAGGTTCGAGTCAATTTCATCTTGGAGAAAAAATAAATATGGAGGTGGTCATTAGAATAACCTTGCTGTCTCCATAAAGGCAAGTCTGGAATCTTCCATACAGATCGCCACTTCATGCAGGGAGCACACCGGCTTTGTTAGATGAAGATAAGCAGCTGTGTATATGTGGGGATGTGAGGGGTGAAGGGGTGGAGATTGGAGACATGGCGATGTGAGTGCAAAAGTGGACTCTGATGTCAGGCAGTGGTTCATGCCCAGCATTTTTGGAGGCTAAGGCAGGAGGATTGCTTGAGGCCAAAAGTTTGAGATCAGCCTGGGCAAATACAGCAAGACCCTGTCTCTACAAAAGAAAAAATGTTTAAATGTGCCCTGGTCAGAAACGCGAAGACCTACTTACAAAGCGTTACTTCTTGTTAGCACTGTTTCCTTTTAAATTTTGAAAGTGTTGGGGGACGTCAGTGAAGCAGCCTCAGCAAAAAAGAAGACACACGAACAGACGCAGATTTTCTGCAAAGTTATTAGAGCTTAAAGTCCCTCAACTGCTTGAACCTCTGAGTAGTGAGAATTGTTGGGAGTTGCAGAATGTCCTAGGTGGGGAGGGGAAGCCAGGCTGTAATTAGAAAGCATTTCTGTACAAGCACACAAATTTCAAACCTGCCGAAGCTTTTCTGTATAAGCACACACACAGCTACCAAGTCTTTGAGCTGCTGAGATGTTGCCGTGAGGTAGTGGTGCCTGAGGATCGGCCCTTTCTTTGGCATCTGCGGGCCCTGAGGCAAGGTCTGGAACTGGAAGAGGAAGAAAGGGTTGCTAAAGTCTGCTCTGCAGGTAGAAGTCAAGTGCTAAGGTTGCTAGAGAGAGTTAGTTGTGCAAAATTACCGCTGCCATTAGAAAGAGTGTCTCCTCCTGAGTAAGATTCAGAACTTTCTGTCTCTGATAATTAATGATTGTCCTAGGACCTTATCTACGTGTGAGAATATGATGCATTTGTTTCAGTGATGACCTACTGGATGACGTTGCATAGTGAGGAGACGATCCATACTTCATTCTATAGAAAACACCACAAATAGTCCTGAACTTGGAGTGCAAAAAATGCTTTCTGAAGTATCTGAAAAGTCCCTATTCCCACTATTTCCTGAGGAACGGATGGGATGGATTCTAGGCTAGGTTACTCCTTCTAGCTGGGGAACAGATTTGCTTAGAGGGGATCAAATATTAAACTGTTAAGTGAGAATTCATGAAGGGTCTGAGGTTTTGTCTGACTTTCAAGCTAACAAGTTAGCTGGCCACAGTTTTATTTACATGTGTGTATATATATATATAAATATACATATATATATACACACAATATATAAATTTAACAGATTTATATGCATACAAACCGATAAATAAAAATATGTAAATATATAGATAAATATGTATACACACACATACAGAAAATATGAGATCTCTGTGTCAGAGGCAAAGATCTTTTATTACTCTCAGCAGAATCAGCAGGTTAGAGTAATATCCCCCACAGAGCTAGACAATGAAGGCCAAACGGCACCTATATGCACAGTGGAGTACATTACTGGAGAGAAACCCCACAATTAGGAAACTCTGGACTTATATAGAGCTGCAAGTGACCTGCACATCATACTATCCAGAGAAACAAAAATATTGTCTTTACTCTGAAATTTAAGCTACCCTTCTTTGGGTGAAGGAATTGTAGGCCTTTATCTATACTACCTTAAAGCATCTCCAGGGAGGGAAACATCTCTAAGGTTTACTATTTTGGAATACATCCTTATACAAGCATTCTCAATTTGGCTGTAAATGTTTTTGTTCCAAGGACCCTGACTTTGAAGAAATGCAAGACATTCATAGAGAATTCTCTTCCCTAAAAAACGTATAGGTAAAATAAAAATCCAATCCCTGTCCCCCAGCCAAACACCCTTTTAGTTATACAGAACCCTTAAGGAACACTTTATATAATCATGTCCCCCTCCCATCTATTAGCATGTTGGACATTAGAAGTAAGGACAGTCAAGGAAAGGGTGGCTGACTTCCACTTTTATCCCTCCATTACTGACCACATGTGGAAAGCAGCATTCTCTTAAGAGAGGCTGGAACCCAGGTGTTTGAGGTTGCGGCCATCAGTAATGTGAATGCTGGTTGGACGAGTGTTAATAAAGAACACATAATGTGAAGGAACCTCTGCCCAGCAGATCGCTCAGCAGATGACACTGGATAAACTCCCTCTGCCTCAAAGTACTCGAGAAGGATGGAAGTCTTTAAGCAGAGACATCTTATACTTGGATTACAAGGGCACATGTGTTTGCTCCAAGGTGTAGCTGGCTTGATGAGTTCTTCTTCTTGACCTACAGAGAGAGGCTGGACCATTCCTAATAAAATAAGCTCAGCCCTGAAAAATATCAGCTCATCACCTACCTTCTTTGTGTCAAAATGCTTTGGCCTACCTGCACACTGCTCTTTTGCTAACCACGCTTTCTCTCTCTGGGTTTTCCTACAAATAAGACAGAAGGATTTGTTTCTCCTCAAGGTTTGTAGGAGAAACAAATTCATTCCCCCCAAAAATGAATCCCTCCTTAACTGCATAGCAGAACAGTTCATTGACACCTCCGATCTTACTGTGGAGGTGTCAATGAACTGTTCACTGACCTTCTCCTGGCTGACCCTGCGAAGACCCTCATATTTTAAGGATAATGTCTTACTTCCTAGTTTCCACCCCACAGCCCACTTGCCTTCTCCCTCTACTCAAGCAGGAGATCAGTGCTTTAAATCCCTCTTTGTAGATGGTGAGAGTGAAAGTAATATAAGATACAAAGATGGGACTACTTTTAGTTTGAATCATTTGAAATTCCTTTTCCATTGGTCAAAAACCAGTTAAATGTCAGCAATTTCAGATGATTCACCTAATGGCTCTTTCTGCCTGAGGAGGCAATGTGAGGCGCACATCAGTTGCCTAAGTCAGCTAGACTCATTGATACCCTTGACTTCAACTACTGCACATACCTGGGTAATTCTCAAATATGCATCTCCAATTCAGCTTCTCTTCTGACCTGTCAGGCACCCTTATTTGGATGTGACAAATGTACCCCAAATCTTCGATGTCTAAAATGATATCATTGTTCACCGCTTCAGACCTGTTCATTCTATGTTCCTGGGGCAAGTTCCATTACCTACCCAAAGTCACCAAATTCTATCCAAGGGAGCATTCGTAGCAGTTCTCTCTTAAATCCTCCATCTCCAGTTGATAGATACATATGTTAGTAATATCTCCTTCGTGGTGTTTAATCTTTCTGCTTCCCCACTGCTCTCTTCTAAATCCTCATAATTTTTTACTGGCATTCTAGTAACAACCTCCTAATTATTTTCCCTGCCTCCAATGTTCTCACGTCTCCAAAGCCTGTGGAATCCTTCAGTCAGAGAAATTTTTCTGAAACACTCATTGGATGATGTTCTTCTTCTTCCATCTCTCCTATTGCCTTTTGGTAAAGTCCTCACTCCTAAATACCCACAAGATTTTTTTATCTCATGGTTATCAAAAGAGGTTGGAATCTGGCAGTATTATCTCTCTGTCTCTCTCTTTTTTTTTTTTTTGGAGACAGAGTCTGTTGCCCACGCTGGAGTGCAGTGGCACAATCATGGCTTACTGCAGCCTCCACCTCCCGGGCTCAAGCTGTTCTCCTGCCTCAGCCTCCCAAGTAGTCAGGACCACAGTTGTGTGCCACCACACCTGGCTAAGTTTTGTATTTTTGTAGAGACGGAGTCTTGCCATGCTATCCAGGCCAGTTTTGAGCTCCTGGGCTCAAGCGCTACTCCTGCCTTGGCCTCCTAACGTTTTAGGATTACAGGCATGAGCCACTATGCCCAGACACAGTGTCATCTCTTTAAGTGTTATTTTGGGTTTCTCAGTGGCCAGGATGTTACCAACATTTAGTGGGCAAGGACCAGAGATGCTTAGCATCCTGAAGTGGAAGATGCAGTTCTGCCTAATGAGCAATTGTGCCATCCAAATAAAAAACAGATTGTGAGTTGAAATACACTGGTTGGTTTCTGATTTTTTATTTCTAGCTACTCAAACTTCTTCACTTTATTCTGGAACCATCTTGAACTTTGCAGTTCCTGGAGGTAACTATTACCTTATGCCTCTGTCTTTGCTTCCCCTCTCCACACTCTACCCCTCACCCCCCACCCCATCATTCACCAAAGTCTTCATTTGCCAGCTTCTTCCTTCTCATCCTTCTGGACTCAGCTCAGATGTCACAGGTCAGAGGCCCTCCTTGTCCTTCCTTCCCCAGCCTGGAGGCTGAGCCTGGGCTCCCATAGCATCCTGTGCTTAGCTCTCTCTACTACTTTGTTCAAAGTGTCTCTTCATTTGTAATTAGCTCCCATTCCACTGTGAGCCCTGAAGGGCAAGACGGTGTGGTTAGTTTCTGTGTTCTGTGCACAGAACTAATACACAGTAACTTCTCATTTGCCCGGGAGGAGCAGTTCATCATTTGATAGAATTTTGTACACAAACAACCATTTTTCAATCAGATCAAGATTTTCCTGGTTTCATTCATCCTAATACCCTACTTCTGCACAATCAGTCAGATTGGCTGAGCAGAAAGGCTAGCCTGTTCATCAGTGTCTAGAACTATAGAATATCTGTAATTTTGTCAAGATTTTTAAATTCTGAAAATTAATACATCTGCTTGGTAAAAAATCAAATAGTACAAGAAGAGGGGCCATGTAGCACAGTGGATATGGCCACCTGAGTTTGAATCCAAGATTCACTGCCTGACTTCATCATGTGCCTTCATCGCTACATCTATAAACAGGAGTTGATAATAGAGGCACTACTGCATAGTGGTGAAGTGCAAGATTTCTAGAGGCTGAGCTCAAGTCCCAGCTCTGCCACCGACTACCTGTGTGACCTTGGGCAAGTCACTTGGTATCTCTGTGCCTCCATTTATACAAAGGTAAGGTAAAGATGAACTAAAGCTTATGGAAAGCTAAATTAAAATGTGCCTGTGGATTTCTTTGATGATTAAATAAGATGATACATGGCACGTACTTAGAACAGTCTGCTACAGGGCAAGTACTCAATAAATAGTAACTAATATCATTATTAATAATAGCAAGAGTATTATAAAAGACACTAGCTTCACTTATCAATGACAATCATTATTAATCTTTTCTTATGTGTTACTTCAGAAGTGTTATACACACACATAAATATATTTATGATATACTTACAGGTTTTGAAGAGCAAATGGCAGCAAATAATGTATATCTTACTTTTTCATTCAACTGTGTGTTTAGAGACCTCTGCCTAACACCTCATGTAGCTCCAACTTATTATTTTAATGGCTTCATTGTCATGGCAACACCATGATTTATTGACTAGTCCACAATTTTTGGCCAGCCCTGCCCGGACCATTGACAAGTATTTCCTGTTATTTGCCATTCAGTGAAGTTTGTGGTTGAATAAGTGTGTTCATCACAGATAGCTCTCTCTTCCTTGGTAGAAGGGAGCCTCAACTTACTCTTCAAAACCTGGAGGTTTTTGGTCTTCAGTCTTCACACTGGTCTCCCACACTGCCCTGTGCTGACGCAGCAGGGATGCAAATGACCTGGGCCGTCTACTTTGATTCTCTTTCAAGGCCTTTCCACCAGGACAGTACCTCACAGGCTTTACGGCCTTTGGAATCTGGACAGCCTGATTTCTCATCAGTAAATACTTCAGGTACCTAATTACTAGACAGGGAGGAACAACGTGGAACTACAAGCCCAGAGATGGCTACAGGTGAGAAGAAGAGGGAGACATGCACCCTCATCCTTCCGGAAGAGGAAAGTGATTCATAACTGTCAGAAAGCTGATTAAAATTTTTACAAAGACATGAAATCAGTTATACAAATTATAGAACATAAGTCATGATTCTACTGGTGACAAATAAATGATGGATAATTTTTCATCAAAATGGAAAATAAATATGAATCACTATACTACCCAAGTCGTTGCTCCCATCCCCTCCATCCCCTGCAAATGTATGCACACCTTGCACCAGTGGATGGCATGCAGTATTGGAAGCGGAGGAGGCTGGAGTGGGTGGAGGGTAGGAAGACAGAACCCAGGTGAAAGAGGTGGGAAAATGTCAGAGAGAAATTTCCCTTGAGTCCCAATTTGCCTGGAGCTGCTTCTGCCTGGAGCTCTACAAGAGAAGCTGTTCAGAAAAAGGTCAAAGAGAGAGAGGGGGAAATAGACTCCTTTGTGAGGTTTTCCAGGGTTACACATTTCTGAAAAGCTGATTGTGTTTCTTCCTAATTGTGCAGGTCCACAGTCCTATCAGCACAAAGACTGAGGTGATAAACCCACATCACAGAAGTTTCTGGGATCCAGGCTGCTTTTCAGAGACAAATAATACAATTTCCATCTGGACAATTTGTTCATCATGGCCGTACATTTTCCTAACTGTCAGATGGAGAAACAAAGGCAGGACTCAGTACCAACTTCTATCCTCTGTGGATAGCACAAAGACATCCTACGTTTGCCCTGGAGAAGTTCATTATCTGACTGTATTTTGAACACAAACAACCATTTTTCAATCAGATCAAGATTTTCCTACTTTCATTCATCCGAATACCCCACTTCTGCACAATCAGTCAGATTGGCTGAGCAAAAAGGCTAGGCTGTTCATCAGTGTCTGGAAATGCCAGATGTACTTTTTTGTTGAAGCCTGGAATGTTTTTCACTGAACTTGGCCAAGTGTCTGTCCAGACAGTTCTGCGCAGGGAGGGTTCCAGGTGCTCCACCTGGATTACCGGATCCCGGGCTGCAAGGGGTCTGGGCCTCAAGTTGGACTGTGAGGGCCAGAGCATTCCCACTTACCACAGTACCCTGCAGTGAGCCAGCTCGGATTGGTGACAAGAGCATACATTTCAGAAACAGTTTCTAGCAGCCTTCCTTACAGACTTCATTTCCCAAAGTTGGCACACAGTACATGTTAGCTATTGTTCACATTTATTAGTGACAAATGCCACCAGCATTAAGGCACTCTTATCCTCTAGTCCCTTGCTATTCATAGTGTACCCACAGATCAGCTGCTTCTGCATCACAGGGAGCTTATTAGAAATGCATCAGAATCTGCATTTTAGCAAGATCCCCGGGAAGTTCCTACACATTAACATTTGGGAGGTGCTGCGGTCTAGTCAATACTTCCTGGCTTCCTGAAACGGCCAACTCACCCAGTCTCAGTGCTTTTCTCGGGACAATCTCTCCTGTGTTTATCATCTTTTCCACAACCCAAATCTAGGCACATAGCCAAATCAAATATGAATTCACTTAATGGAAACAATGAGATAGAATATTTGACATTGAGTTTCACCATCACTACGTTTAACTCCTATCTCATAACCATTTTGCTTTCCTGTTTCTAAAAAGGAGGAAGAATTATTTTAAATGGTCCACCACTCCAGGCCCTTTTATTCTAGTCATGAGTGAGGCTATCTGGTAGCTTTTGATGCACTTCTTTGCCTGTTTCTTCTAAAAAAAAAAAAAAAAAAAAAAGATTCCCCAGCAGACACACCATGGGAATCTGCCTTCTTCTGGAGATCAGTCCCCGCACTGATGGAGCTGGTCCAGATAACACCTGGCTTCCCCACTTCAGAGAATGCCACAGGCCCTGCCTTTTAGATGCCCCTTTCTTTCAGCTGTGTGGGCAGGACACCAGCCTATTTGCAACAGCAATTTCTGAACGTGACCTGCAATGCATACTTGCCAGAGAGCTACAGCTTCATCAGGACTGACTGAATTAGAGGCAGAGACAGCTGCTGCTGCTAAAGCCTTGGTTTCCTGGTCCCAGGCCTCTGGTTCCCATGCGATGCCATGGAGACTCTGTTTGGAAGCAGCAGTGCCCCCTGAACTGTGAGCTGTGACTCTAAATGTTTGGGCAATGGGAGTTCAGTTCCCATTCATTTATTGTAATGATTTTCTATTTTTCCAGTTTTCCATTCTAAAAGATATATACGTTCACCGTATGAAACTTTTAGCCAGAGCGGACTTCCTCAAGTAGACTTGACCAAGAACTAGATAGTTCATGGGCTGCGTGGAATTGCTCTGGTGACCACTAGAATCGAAGGAGGGGCTGATTGCAGGTTCTGGAGATAGTATGACATGGTAGCTGGGATTTGGTCATTTGCAAGCAATACAAAGCCAACTCAAATCAACCCAGATTAGCTTAGTAACTGAGAAGAATGCTGGGTGGCTCACAGGTAGAAGAAAGAGTTCTAGAACCAGGAACTTATGAACTGCAATGGACATCTTAATGTTTCCAGGAGTTTCTCTTTTTGCTGTCTGTGTGGATCAAGTATCTATATCACACCTACAGACCTACATATTTGCATATACTTGGTTATAATGAAACTTCATTAAATGGTGGCATGCTGGCTTATTTTATGCTACCAGAGAAGAGGGCTATGAGTATTTCCTTGCCTCATTTTTCTCTAATATGACCCTCGGGGATCAACAACATACCGGCCTGGTAGTCTGTTTTTGTACAGCGCCCACTCCCACACCTGGCAAGTTAAAATGATTTTAAATTTTCATAAAGTTGTTAAGAAGCAAACAGACAATGAAGGCTATGAGACAGGACCATATGGGCTGCAAAGCCTGAAATATTTACTATCTGGCCCTTTATAGAAAAATTTGCTGACTCCTAGAAGGTGAGATACAGTCCCTCACCTCCTCCATCAATTCTAGCAGAAACTTCTCGGGGAGGGAGGAGCCTCCCTGAAGAGTCACTGTGGCCAGGGAGACTGGGGCTGCTGACTGACCAGGTTCGAGTCCTGGGACCCCTGGGTACCTGGGGGCAGGATAGGAGCTCTCTGAGAAAAAGCAGTGTGTAGTTTCTAAAAGAAAAGGGAACAGTCACTGAGAAAGCCCAATAGGATACCCTGTAGGAAAGCAGATGTCACTCTTAAAAGAGGACTATTTCCAACAGCGTGGACAGCGTGGAAGGATGGAGAAGAGCAGTGGGACTAGAACAGAGGACACTTACGCCTGAAGGGGTAAGGGAGGGGAGTCATTACCTAAATCTACAGGAGCCTTGACTGTCAGCTTGGTCCCAGAGCTGGAGAGGAAGAGAATGCACCAACCACTCAGCTGCAGCCCCGGGGGAGAGAAGGCTCCCTCTTTCTCCACCCTCTAGCCAAGCCAACGAGAAGCCAGAGGTCAAGTCCAAGAGGCCAACTTCCTGGACACCGAGCAAGACGGAGGAGTGTGGGGAATGGATCGGGAGCAGGAAGTGGAGGAAATCCTGACGCCATGACCACAGAGAGAGCAGGGTTCACGTTCTGAATACTCTCGGTGGTTTACATCCTGCGCACTAGCAGAGGGCAGAATGCAGAAGGTCGCTGTCCTTGGTCTTGAAATTTTTAAGAGTATCTGAGACTGGGTATGGCTGTGTGTGCCTGTAATCACAGTGTTTGAGAGGCTACAGCGGGAGGGTCTCTTGAGCTCAGGAATTCGAGGCTGCAGTGCGCTGTGACACGCCACTGCACTCCAGCCTGGGTGATGGAGCAAGACTCTGTCTCCAGTAGAACATATAAATAAATAATTCATAATAATAATAATGTCTGAACAAGGGGCCTCTCATTTTTCATTTGCACTCGGTCCCACCGTTGACATTGCCATTCCTAACTGCATTCTATGACTGCATGATCTCAGAAATAATTTTCTCTCCTCTGGCTTTCAGTTTCCTCATCTGTACCATGAACTTAGATGTGCAAAGGGCCTGCTCCACAGGTATAAGCAACAACACAGACCATTTCCTACCTCTCCCCCAACTGCTTTTTCTCTCTCTTTCCCAGGAGATGGACCTAAACAGCTCTGAGCTGCCAATGGAGGGAAGAAGAGACACCTAGAATGCAAGAAATACGATGGCCAGGTCACCCGTCGGAATCAAATCCGGCCTTAGCACAGGCCACCAGCCAGTCAGAAGCAAGGAAGTGAAGAGGGAAGGAGGACAGAGGGGTGGTTTTGGCTGCTGGTCACTCAGAGACTGAGAGATAGGCCTTCAAACTCCCTTGTTGGATTTATGAGGAAACTAAGGCCAATAAATATTACAAATCTGACCCAAGGCCTTAGAGATAGTGTCAGAACTTGACCTCAACTCTGGGCTTGAGATAAGTGAGCCTTGAACTAACTACATGTTCCCTCTCGCATCTGAAATTCTGTGTAGTTTGACTTAAATCTGAGGCTTGGGGATTGCTATCAATTTGTTACGGCACAGATCCTCCATTTTCAATACGCCTTTTCTCTTCCCTTCTTTCCTCCAAAATATCCTCTCACTCTTTCTCCCTCTGCACTTCCAATTCAGAGGAACTCAGGATTTTACTTCCTTAGAGGACGTGCTAGCATCGCCGGTGCTGTGGGCCTTGAGCTGAGGGCCTCAGGACTCTGTGATGGGGCTCAGGGCTGCAGGAAGAGCAGGGTTCCCTGAACATACCACTGCACTAAACCAAACCTGGGTGAAAATTTCATTTTCTTCACACGATGACTGGGATCTCAAGTGTCCGGTGTTCTATGAGTCTCAATAAGGTGAAATAATTCTGTTCTTATTGATGCGTAGACTTTCTGCCTGCACGTATACCTCAAGGCTTTTTGCAATTCTTGCTAGGGTATATATTTTTTGGATACAAAGTTGTCTTCCACCCCACGGCAAGCTTTAATCCTGTGAGGACAATCTGTTTCTCCTGGCAACGCTAAGGCTACTCGATGAACAGGGGTCAGCCCGGTAGTTTGAAGAGAAGCCTTGGTAATCTGTTAGACAAAGCTGAGAATTCTCGGAAGAATGTCTAGCAAAGATACTACAGTTTGAAGTGAATAGAAAGGGTTTTGTTCACAGGCTCTGCCTTGCTACTGGATTCAAAGAATGTGCAGCGCCAGAAAAGGACATCAGTGTCTTTCTTGAAAATTAAACACACACACACACACACACACACACACGTCTTCTTTTCTGCCTGCATTGAGCATTGCGTAACTGTGGAAAACTTCATCACGCCTGAAAATATGTATCTTTCCTTTCCTTTGATCCAAAGCAAGTGCTATATTGGCATAAAGATGCCATATCTTCTGCCTTTAGTAAAATGAATTGTCAAAGATGTTGCTTCAGAAAGATCAAGAAAAGACCAAATGATTCTGCAGGGTGAGGCCTCAGAGTTCAGGCTGTGGATTGGGAGTTAGGGGCCGTGGGTTGTGTTGGTTCTCAGCTTTCTCGCTAACTCATGTTTGTGACCTTAGACAAGGCACTTAAGCTCTTTGTACCTTCATTCCTCCATTTGAAAATTAGAGATAATACTTGCCGCCTACTTAACCTCAAAGGGATATGTGAGGATTAGCCAATTAAAGTTTGCCAAATGCTTGGGAATCAATGGAGGGAAAAATCTATATGAATATAGAGTATCATTGTCAGTCCCGCCTGACTTCCTTTTCTCCCTCTTACCCCTCCTCTTTCCACACACTCTTTTAAAGGATTGCCGTCCTGGGAAACTCAGTGAGAGTTAGGCATGGTTTTGCTTTTGGTTGCTATTGTGGAAAATGGCCATCTCCTATTATTAAGTGGTTTGTTTGAAATGGGTCCTTTCTATACCATCACGAGGGAAGTTTCCAAACCAAAGCGTCCTAGACTGATTGCCAGTAAGGCACAGCTGGCAAGGTTTCTTTTGGGTTTACTTTTAGTAACCTGTAGAGAGGAGAAAACAACCATTTTAATGTAAAATAGTAAGTATAATTTAGAAATATTTGCCATTAGGAATAAAAAGCTAGTGAAGTATAAAAATAAAGTCAATTTAGAGCCCTTGTTATGATCCTTGAAGAAATTTCCCCTTTTAACTAAAACAATAATAATGCTTTCTATTTCATAAACGTTGTTCTTCTGGTTGTTATAGCCACCTGTAAAATGAATATAACATAACTTTGGCATATTATATTTGTTTCACAATTGAGAAAATTGAGGTGAAGAGAGGTTAAGTGACTTGCTCACCGTAACTTCGCTAACGAGTGGCAAAACGAGGGCTGGACTCCAAACATCTTTATCTTCTGGTTCCAAGGGCAGTGGATTTTCCCACAATGCCCTGCTGCCACCTACAACTGTGGCCCAAATGATGGTAAAAATCCAAACCTTGTTGCTTTGGTAGCCTTTTCTTTACTTCACAGAACATCTGGACTTGAGCAATGTACCTAGTCTGATGTGAGAACCTCCTGGAAAGGCTAAAGCACCGCTTCCCATGTGCTGTGGGACCATGTAATGCCAAACGTTCAGAATTACCTAATGAAAGCTAGGAGGTCAGGACCTAGAATTCTTATTCAGAGCATTTGTCTCTCGGTATTGCCACTCTCTAATTGTGCCCATGCCGTTGCTCTGCTGTGTCTAAAGTGGAGTACGTGGTCCATCTCTCAGGAGTATATGGTAGGCCTAAATCAGAGTTGGAAAATAGTTTTTATTTTGCGGATAAAATGGAAGTTGTGGTGTGCCAGTCAGATCCCTCTTTCAGGACCAATGTTCTCACTTCCGTAGATTCTGGGCACTCTTGGCTGAGTTCCTCTCTAACAAGTGGCAACAGTCAGATAGTTGCCTCCACCAAGATCATCCTCCCTCTCCAGTAGCAGAATGTTTGGCTAAAGGAGAAGTGGTTTATAAAAGCCCAACACCCTGCCTCAGGGCAGGACAGCTCTGACAGACCATGTCTTTTCCAGAAGTCCTCATAAGCTTGGCTAAAGCCTTTGCTGTTATTGGATTACAGTTCCGTTTCTTACTAGGCCCAACCCTTTACCCTTACCTCTTATGGCTATGGTTCTCAAAAGTATGCTCTCAATAAACCTTGTGCACACAAATCTAAGTCTATCAGAGTCTGTCTCCTTGGAAACCTGACCTATCAAAGATGGTACCAAAAGTGACCTGAAAAAGCAGGCTTGGGCCGCCTGGAAATGATGACTCCATCATTGGCGGAAGATGAAGCATGAATAGCCTGGGCGTGTACTTGCAATACAATTGTTAATTTGACTAGTGGTGAACTGGGATGGGATGTTGGTGGAAGGGAGTACAGTAGCAAGTGCAATATTTCTGGTGTCAGAGACCTTTGTGGTAAATAAAATTATTAGGACTTTGGATTTGGAAGATTTGGTAGGGGCCACCCATGTATTAGAGAAAGTCAATGAAAAGGCTGAAAGCAACTAACCAACAGGGGAAGCAAAGCATGGAAGCCAGAGGGCCTCCTTGGCAGTATTTCAAAACTCTCATCTCTTGCAGCAGGAAGACAGAAAAAGCTGAGGGTCAGGACCAGGATTTAAGTAGGAGAGTAGCAGAGCTTCATGGAGGTTGAAATCTCAACTTGACAGGTTGGCTACACCAAAGTCAAGAGCCTGTTTGGGAAAGAGTGGTACCCTGAGATTTAGGCTGAGGAATCTAAAATCTCAGATTTTACTGTGTTCTCTGAGACTAGGAAAAAAGCCCCTTCCTTTCTATTAAATGCGAGTGCCTCCTCCTTACTTGAAGCTGTTACAGAAGCTCTACCTTGCAAGACAATATGCAGCCCTAAGAATCTCACCCATCTCCCCTGCTAATCACCAGAATAACAATACAGGGTTAAGCCACAACATAACTCAGCTGAGGAAGTGCTGGGATTGCAAAGCAAAGAATGGGATTATACACTAAGGAGCTGAAGGTCCTAGCCAACATTTACTGGCAAGGGCCAACAGAATATAAATGGACTGGCTTCTTGGAGATGCTGGATTCAAGGAGGTGGAATGAAATGTTGGATAATGGGTACTTTATTATTGGGGTACTCACCTTTAATACAGAATTTCTGACCCTGGCAGAAACCTCAAGAGACATACCAACACTGGCGGGGCAACTGATAAACGAAAGGATGGGAAGTGAGCATATTGAAGTAGCTATGTTTTACAATGTCAGAAATCCTGTTAGCTGATTATGTTCTGTGACAGAGTTCAGAGGACATTCCGTTTACCAAAGTAAAATGGGATGCACCGGGGAGACCAGCATTGTTAAGAATCTCTGTGGTGGCTGACCTCTGTAGACCAGGACCAATTTTGGAAGATGCTGTCCCCAAAATGGCTCTCAGATAGCAAAGCGTTGATAGATACCTAAAAAAATAGAGGACAGATGGTAGCACTTAATGATCAAAAGCAAGGTGAGCACAATCACTGTAAAGAGTGGCCAGACTGGGAGAGAGTGGTAGGACTCACACGGTGCTAAAGAGACAGTTCATAGAAAACAGCATTTCCAGAGTCAAGATACAATGAGCAGGCAACGAGAAATTGAGGTTCTTTCTCAATGTACACAACAAAAAGAAACAGAGGTTGAGGGCTGCTGCCCCAATAAAATGTCACGGTTTCTTACTGAGTTTCTGTACCTGGTCCTGTTCTCAACCCTGAGCCCACATGACTTAAGGAAATGCTGTGTCTCATGAGAAAGAGACTGAAAAATCATGGCAAGTTTTAATTCTAATGATTCTTCCTGTCCTCCGAAAAAAACGACGAACGTCTACTTAGGTAACAATGTACTGGGGAAAGGGGAACGCTTAAGCCTTTCAATAAATGACTGTTAACATTAACACCTGGGGACCCAAGGATCATCAGGTACACACACACACACACACAGACACGCACGCACGCACACGTACACACATACACACATGCACATATACCTGTTTAAAAGGGTGCAAATGAGGACCCTAGATAAAAATTGACTCACAGTAGATCAACTAGGTGTATGAGCCCAACCAGTGGTCATTCCACTAGTTTCTGAATGCACAATTGGAAAAAGCAATTGACAGAACCCCTCTACTGGTTTTTTTGGCCTATAAGGTAAGAATTATTATAATGGGAAAGGCCATATGGAAGCCTCTGATACTACTCCTTCAACTCTGGATAACACATTAAATAAAGCATAATATTGCATCCTGGGAGAAATGACAGAGATTAGAGTCCATCTTGAAGACCAAAAGAATGCAGGGTTAGAAGCCACACCCAATCCCTATTTAACTGACCAGTCTTGTATCTATAAAAGCCACGTGGCTCCTTTGGTATGATGATGGGCAACCGAAAATTCAACCAAGTAGCAGCCCCAGTTGTGGCTGCTGTACAAATCTGTGGTGTCTTTGCTAGAGCACGTTAACATGGTACCTAATACATGCTGTGAAATGATAAGAAATACACATATTGGTTTCTGCCAGCAATCCTTGGCACAGAGCTCCTCAAACCTTTGTCATTTCCTGACCAATAGGGATGCTACAAGCAACTTTTGTTTTAATATTTGGTCTTCGACCCTGTATCCTGACACAGTGCCCTTAAGTCCCTAGGAATTTTCTGGGTGACAGGAGCTTCTTTTGCTCTAATAAGATGACTCTTAGTGGGCTTTTGCGTAGTCTCAAGTTGAAAGCCAGTGATCAGGGAACCAAGTATTGGATTAGAAGACTGGAAGTTTCAGCCTCACACCCTGACCTCCAGGGAAAGGAGAGTGGCTGAAAGTTGAGCTCATCACTAACGATCAATGATACAATCGATTATGCCTGTATAACAAAGCCTCTATAAAAACCCAAAAGGACAGGGTTCTAATGGGCATCCAGATAGCAGAACACATGGAAATCCCTGGAGGATAGTGTGCCCAGAGAGGGCATGGAAGCTCCTCCTCTCCCATACCTTGCCCTGTGTATATATTCCATCTGGCTGTTTCTTTGTAATATCCTTTATGGTAAACCAGAAAGCATAAGTAAGTATTTTCCTGAGTTTTGTGAGCTACCTGAACAAGTTAATTGAACCTAAGGAGGTGGTCACAGGAGCCCTGAATTATAGACAGTAAGTCAGAAGCAGAGGTCCAACAACCTTGAGTTGATTTCCATCTGAATTGTGGATCAGTCTTGTGGGACTGAGCCCTCAACCTGTGAGATCTGTTGTTGATTGTTGAGTGGGAGAATAGAAAAAGCACTTTGGTTTGGTTTTCTCCTGCACACCACACATGGTACGCAACTACCATTGATCTACACTGAAATGAACAACAGCATATACTTGTGATCTTGCCCCAGGTCTGTGTTAGCTCTTTCCCTCTCTCATAGTATAGTTACCAGACCTGGCATTCCTGAAAACCATGCATTTCTCCCCTTTAAGCAGGAAGTCACAAGCATTTTGGAGGCCTTGGTGAGACATGTGAATTGAAGAATGTGGAAAATACATCTAATAAAGATTGTGGGCCCTGAAATATCAAGGAAATGTCTGGGGGGATCTAGTGGTTTGGGGCTGCCATGACATCCCTTCCAAGGCAAAGAACAAAGTATTGTATATTCCCCCTCCCACCACTAAGGAGGAAGCACAGTGACTGTGGGCCTCTTTAGCTTCTAGATGTAGCTATTACATACTTGGTAACAGCACTCAGACCAAGTGTTTATTGCTATGTTCAAAACATCGCTTAGAACAATAGTCATTTTATCTGAAGTTTCTGTGGGAATCCAGGAATTCAGGAAGGTATCATCTGGGTGAGTCTGTTTTGAGTCTCTCATGTACTTGCAGTCAAACAGTGGTTAGACTTAAAATAGTGGGAGAGGAAAGAGGACAGCCAGGGAGAGGAAAGGAAGACTTGAGCAGCTGAGAGCGGGCCGGCGCCCCCTCCCCCTTTCCCCTTTCCTCTCTCTTTCCCCCTCCCCACTGCAGTCTCAGGATCTCTCCAGAGAGTCTCTTTATATGCGCTAGGTTGGACTTCTTCACGACATAGTAGGTGGGTTTCAAAAGCAAACATTCCCAGAAGGCAGAATTGAAGTTGCTTGATCTTTTCTATCCTAGCCTCAAAAATCATGCAGCGTTACCTCTCCCATTCTCCACGGGTTGGAGCTGTCACAGCCCTCACTTAGACTCACGGGCAGGGGACACAGGACTCCTAATGAATGGAGTGTCAAAGGATTTGGGGACCATTTTTTTGGAACTGCTATAGTATGACAAACTGGAAGGCATGTATCTTGGCTCTACCACTTTCCACTTGTGTGGTTATGACCTATAATCTCTTTTTGCTTTAGTTTTCTCAATAGCAATGTATAGGATGGCAATGTTTTTTCATAAAACTCCTTTGAATGCAAGGACTCACTCATGTTACCAAGGAATGCCAGGAAAAAAAAAAAAAGAAAAGAAAAAATGGACTAGAAGCAGGAACTGCAGCGGTTCAGGAACTGGAGGTGGATCTTCATGACCTTAAGAGCAGGAGGTCATGGAATCTCACTCTAGTGCTCTTGAATCTGTCTGACTTGGCTATTCTCTGCCTTTCATTTTCTCCCCCCTACTCCCTAATCACCTTCTGCTGTCTCTATGTCTCTTCTGTATCACCTCTGCTGACTCATAGTTTCTGTTCTTAGAACTTCAGCTAGTATTATGCCCTCTGCCACATCTCTCTACATTAAGACATTTCAACATCAGTTCTCACCACTGTCTCACTCTTTGGGAATTTCCTGGTTCAAATTCTCAAGAAAGGGATAATTTTGCTGGCCTCAAAGTGGATTGTGTTTGGGTCACATCCTTTTCTTGTTCATTTAGCAACCACTCTTGTGTAAAGAAAAGCTTAGCTCTTAGTAATTCAAGCTGTAAGAAAATACAGGCATGCCAGCATATTAATGTATATTAATTGGTATAGTTCAATGGAAATGTCTACCTCAAAGGATTGTGGTGTGGGTCAATTTTAATAAGAAACTGTAGGCATTTATAAAATACAAAGCATACTAAGGAGATGGGATGCTAGGTTTTTAAACACTGCTATAATTTAAATGTGTTCCCAAAAAGCTCATGTGTTGGAAATTTGGTCCCCAGTGCAACAGTTTTAAAGGTGGAATCTTTGGAGAGTAATCAGGTCATCATGAATGAGTTAATCCATTAGTGGATTAATGAATCAATGGGTTATTGAGGGAGTGGGTTAGTTATCGTGAGAGTTGGTTTGTTGTAAAAGCCTTCTTGGCTGTCTCTGATCATGAGCCCTGTTGCCATGTGATGCCCTGTGTCACCACCAGGCTCCGCAGAGAGTCCCAACCAGCAAGAAGGTCCTCATCAGATGTGGCTCCTAGACCCCAAGCTTCTCAGACTCCAGAGATGTACAGAATACATTTTTTAAATAATTACCCAGTCTGTTGTATTCTGTTATAGCAATGCAAAACACACTATGACAAACATACATTTAAATGTATCCACAGATTTATTTTTTAATAATCAATATATCAAGTTAACACCCTTGGTAATTAGCCCAGCAAATTGATATTTATGGATTAGTGTTTTGTTTCCACAAATGATCATTGCAACCATTCTTCTTTAGCATCCAGCCACATGCTAGCTATGTCAGGACCTCCAAGCATTGAGACTGAATTTTGCAAGTCTCAAGCAATTAGGCATTCAAATGAATACTGTGCTAATATATAGATTTTAGCATTGTATTTTCTTGTATTCTTTTTAAAAAGGGGAAACTCAAAAATTATTCTTTGTTCAATAATAAAGGCAGGACAATGCATGTGTTTCTAACTGCATGCGGTATCTACTCAAATCTGTATTGGAAAATTACACCGTAAATGCTTTGTAGGCTTTTTTTTCTTAGTCATTTTCAGTCTCTCACAGTCCCTCACTTCTTAATCAATTCCTATTTTCTCAACACAGACTGCATTGCCACCAAGCTATCAAGTAATAATTTTTTTAGAACCCAGAATGAAAAGAAAAAGCCCAGCCAAACAAACAAATAAACAAGAATGAAGCTTCAGGAAACCTTTTTCTCCTGTACCAGCACACAAAGGCATCCATCTCTGCCACAGTGGTGGTTGAATTCAGATAGGTACCTGATATGCTGATTGAAATTTTTTAGTTCAAGATTTTTTAAGAATCTAAAATGAATTTCCTTTTCCTTGTCTTCAGGAAAGCCTACAAGTACCAAATCCAATTATGAGAAAGGTTTAATTTCCCTTTTGGTCTATGACACAGTACAACAGTTATCTGTGAATGCTTTTTTTTTTTTTTTTAAATGCATGAAGTAGGATTCTCTTGGTTCACAACAGATAAAGTCCCCAGGAAAGGAAGCCATAGTTGGCATCATGTGCTGACATTCATACATGATTCAGCACATCTAGATATGATTTGGGGGAATCTGTTTTTCTATTACAAGCCAGACTTCGTCTTCTTGATAAAAACTGAAAGGATCAGCATTCCCAGCTTTTAAAGCAGATGCCTCCTGTGAGACCCAGCACCCAGAAACCACTTACAGACCCTTGTGTCACCACACGCTGTTCAGTGCCCTTGTAGAGATGAGGCATCCAGGTAACTGACGAATTTCTCACTTGTCCTCGGGCTGCTTTTGCATCTGTGGATACAGTTTCCTTGTTTACATGCATGATTAGATTGAGAATTTTTGGGTCAACCACCCACAGATTGTATCAAAAATAATCAATCTAGTTTGACTGTCTTAACATTTTGGCTATTTTTGTTGTTAAGGCAAGCAGATCTGATGAAGTGCTCACTCATCAATTTGATGTTCAGCAATTGTCTGTCATGGTTCTGAAGTTGGAGAGGGAAAAAAATAAAAATCAACTGTCAAAACAGTCAATCCACTCATGAATTTCTCCCTGACACCAGAGAGCATTGCTTCTCTTCTCCCTCCCCCTTTCTTTCCTCCTCCTCCTTTCCCTGGGTCTGTCCCTCCCACAAACAGTTTCTCTCCTCTAGTGATGTTGATAAAAGGCAGAGAAGGGAGATATTTTAGGTCTGCAAAAGCTTACATTCCCTTCAAAGATCTCCCTTTCCTTTGTTTCCATGTTGATCATCTTTTGCTATTGAGAAGAACTGAAAGGATGGATACGCTGTATGTATGGAAAATGTTTATCTTTTTTTTCTTTTTTTTTTTATATTTTATTGCACTTTAGGTTCTAGGGTACATGTGGAGAACATACAGGATTGTTGCATAGGTACATATATGGTAATGTGGTTTGCTGCCTCCATCCCCCTGTCACCTATATCTGGCATTTCTCCCCCTGTTATCCCTCCCCAACCTCTTTATCTTAATGGAGAATATAGGCAGAAATGCCGTCTGCTTTCTCTTTCAAGATGAATTCCACTTTTCAGGGAGCACAGTTCCAAAGCCAGTGAGAAGGAGGCGGCTGGCTTTCAAAATCCTTTCCTGTCCCTGAGCCTGCTCCAACCTCCATGGAACAGAAGAGCTCTGAGTCTGGCCCTGGGGTGGGATGTGGCTGGCTTTCCAAGTTGAGAATTGTGTTAGTAATTACTTTTTACTGCTGTCTCCATTCGAGTTTCCAGACTTTTCCCCCTCAGCCTGTGTTTTCCTCCACCCAGCTTCCTACCACATCCTGACTGCTAATTTAACCTTGGCTCCTTTCCTCCAGAAACATTTGACCTTGTGCAAGAACTTGGCATCCACTTCTGTCCTCACACTTCCCCAGAAGGGAAGCGCTGGACTGAGATCATTAGCATGAGCAGGCAGTGCTGCAGGCTGCCTGCCTGTGTCCTCCGGGCACGGCTGGTACAACAGTAGCCCCCATTTTCTGAGCAAAAGGGTGGTGGCCACTGGTTGCCAGGAGACCTTGTCCAACATTTTGTTTCAAGATGGTGTTACCAGGGAAGTGGTCTAAGTAATTAGCTCCCTTAATTGAAGGAACCTATAGGAAAAAAAATGTAGAGTAATGAAACCTCCTTAGTTCACACATCCTAGCTTTGCATTTGAAAGAGCTGGGTCGATTTTTTTTATGAAGACACGACACTCTGCATTAATGTACAATCTGGAAAGGGTTACAAGGAAACTGGGAGTTGTTTAACCTGCTTAAGAGAACAAACTTTGCAATCACTTAAGAAATGTTCATACTTCTTCCTTCTGTTGATAAGCTGATTACATACCACTTTTATCTTCCCGGTAATTAAGTCCCCAAGGACAAATACCAGGTATAGTTTTACAACTGAAATACCATCATATAGCTACTTGAAATTAATACTACTTCAGTTCTTTAAAAATACTCCACAATTCCATGTTTTCACTTATGCAGTCCAACCTTTCTTGATTCAACTGAACAAATGGGATTTCACCGTATCTGTGAGTGTATGTTCCTGGAGTTTATGGAATATAACTATCTCTGTAAAATGCCTCAGGTTATCAGGATTTGGTATAGAGCTGGAAATTGGTTGGGTAGGGATGGTGATAGAAGCTGCCGGTAGGAACGTTGACTAGTCATCTGCAATACACATTCAGTACAACCCAGACTACGAAGGGGTATACGAAGTAGAAATTTGTGGATAATCTATTCTATTCCTTTATTTATTGGATGGGGAGAGGGAAGACACTTATAGGAGGGAGCAACTGTATGGGTCCAACTGATAAGGCCTTTATATATTAAGAGATTCATATCCAGAGATAGGATTTCTCCATCTTGTTTCTAACTCTCAGATAAATGAAAAATTGGACTGTTTTTCTAATAATGAGATTTTTCCTTACCCCCACTTTGGAGGACTAGCCTTTTAGTTGAACATAAGTTTTCAGTAATGCAGTACACTACATATGGCCAGAAAGAGTGGATGTGTGAGCAAAAGCATCAGCTCTGGAGCTAACGCCCTGGCTTGCGTACTGGCTTTCCCAGTCATAAGCTGTAAGATCTTCAATGTATACATTTTAATAAGTCAAAACTTTGCCTGTCATAGAAAAATACAAAGACACATGTTAAAATTTAATTATTAATGAGGAAAGCATTAGAATTTTAAAATTGATTCTAGCATCAAAGAGACTAAATATATATTTACAGCTAGATAAATAGGTATATAGATAGGTAATGTCCTCTGACATACTTTTTATTGATCAGAAGTTATTTGCATTTTTATCAAACAAAAATCAACAAGCCAACCACAAATTCATAGAATCTGGTCCTAATCAATAGTAAATAATAAGTCAAACAAAGGTATAGTCTCCAATAGAATTAATAATTCCCTGGGCCCAGTTTGATATTGAAAGGATATACAGACATCTTTTTGCCTTATTTTCAGGTTTGAGGTAATGTTTTTTAACAGGAGGTAGGACCAATTACTTCATCTCTCTGAACCTCTGAAAAATGAAAATAACAACAGCTACCTTACAGATTGCTGCAAGATTAGCAGAAAATCATACATCTAAAGCGTCTTCCATGCCAACCTAAATAGCAGAGAGAGGCTCTCTAAAAGAAAATTATGTTTATTTGAGAATAGAGTATTGCAATGGGAATTCACATGCCATAGTAAACTACGTGAGTATTCAGGGAAGGAAAGGGAGACAAGGGTTTTTAAAGAAAAAATGAGGAAAACTATTACATAATTGCTTTGAGATAATTATCCTTGGCTACAAAAATCAGTAACAAGGGGGCGCCAGTCTGAGGTTGACAGGCAGTTACTAGGCAGATGTTCTTGCAGAAGTATTTTTTGTGTAAGGTTACAATGGCTTTTGTGCAAAGTTGCGGTTTTTGCAGTCTTTTGTGACAGTTTTATTTTTCAGCATACAAGCATGAGAACGTTCTCTTCACAGCCTTCTCCAGCTATATTTGTTAGGGTTTTTTGTTTGTTTGTTTGTTTGTTTGTTTTAGCATTACGACTCCATTCTGACAACTTTCACACCTGCAATGCCTCAATAAACGGTAATTCTCGCCTCTTCCTGTATTCTCCTTTTTCCAGGTTATCTGACATTTTGCTGATCATTAGTCTTTCAATTGATGCTTTCACATATGACCAAAATAATGACTGATGACTATGATGATGACACTGAGATTTCTTCACTGTCACTGTGTCATTATGGATAAACTATGTGTTTGGCATAGTATCAATCTTAGGTGTAATTGATTATGGTCTACATTTTTTTTAAATCTCATTATCCATGGACACTGACTTAGTTAAAACAAAATAGTCAGTTAACCAAAACCCTGTTGTCCAGATTATTAAGCATAAAAGAAAATTCTAGCAAGGGTTTTTACCTGGAACACCAACTTTAATTCAGAAGTGCCTTTGTTAACTAGTAGATTTGAACAAATGTTCTCTACATCTCCTTCCTATTCTAGGATTTTACAAAAAATGAGTAGAAATGATACCTTAAAAAGTAATATGCAGAAAGCAGAAAGTCCATGCATTTTTATCACCAGGAAAAAGAATTATGATTGCATATTAAAAATAATGAAAGTGGTGATAATATTTTTATTTCTTCAAAAACATGTAATTATGAACAATTACAAATATATAGAAAATAATAAAACACTCAAGTACCCCCTACTCAGATTTAACACATCTTAACATTTTGCCGTGTCTCCTTAAGGGTTGTTTGGGGGTTTTTTTTGTAAATGAAGAAAATAAGATAAAGCTAAACCTCTCTTCCTGTCCGTTTCCTCCTATAAACACATCTAAGAGCATTAACCTAAGCGTACTCTTAGAATGACCCTGTCTGGCAGATGCACCTGAATGTGTGTTCTGATATATGAGAATCCAGGAGTGGCCAACCCAGAGATTCATTCCTTATCTATTGGGAACATCTGAGCCCCCTGCCTGTCCCATAGAACACAGGCTGTTCAGGGGATTGAGGCCCTGAGTTTTGGGTTAAATGAAAGTTGCCAGATAAAGGTCGTTAGGAGGAGGGCATTAAGTGATAATGCCATATCAACTGCATGCTGTTTGCAAGTGGTGGTGGTTTTCCTGCTCAGCCCCCGCATCACTGGACATTCTCCCCGGGATGTAAGCCTCCAGTAAAACTCCGTGTCTTGTTTGCTGACTTCCAATCTCTTCTTCAGCATCTAGAATCTGGTGCCATCCCTACTGAGGTTGTTAGGGGTTTTGCAGGACACCTCCTACTCTCATATCTCCTAAGAATTTACCATTGTTCTGAAGCTAATCTATGTATGGCAATGTTATGTGCCCATAACAATAGATAGTAAGATTTTATGAGATTTTGGGCTCTACCCAAGTGCTATCATATGGTATACATCCTGTTCAAATTACCTTTTATTCACTCAACATTTCTTTTTGAATTTTATCTGTACAGATGCATATAGATGTATTAGATGCATTAGAAAATGTATTACAAAATGTAATCATCTCACAATCTATTGAACCATTTCTTTACTGAGTTATTTTCTTCAATGTTTTGCTACGGAAACTCTGCAAACACTACCTTTATATACACCAAGGGTTTCCGAGATTATAGGAAATGTATACCTTTTACTTCAGTAGATATTGCCAAATTGACCTCCAAAGTGATTATACTTATTTATCTGTTTACTAACATGCATATTTTCATGTAATTATGGCCATATGTCTTTCTGATGAATTGGCTCTTTATAATCTGTCCCCATTTTCCTATTGAATTGTTTCATAGTGATCTGCAAATGTATACATATGCTTTTGATGGTTACATGCACTGAAAAGATTGTCTCCTAGTATTTGGGTTGTCTTTTAAATTAATTCATTTAATATGTATTATTCTTAACTTGAATGTAATCAACTTTTCTATCTTGAGAGGTAGTGTAGAGCCAGAATGCCTGGGTTCGACTGATACCTTTACCACTTACCACACAAGTTATGGAAGATTGTAGTCTCTCTAGGCCTCTGTCTTTTATGAAGATTATAAAAATAACTGCTTCATAGGTTTTCATAGGAATTACATGAATCAGTTAGATTATATATTCAGAATATTGTATAGTACCTAGAATAGCTTAATAAATATTGGCTTAATATTATTTCACTTTATGGTTTGTACTTTTTACGTCTCATTTAAGAAATACTTATGTTCCCTGATATAAAAACATTTTTCTTAAATTTTCTATTAAAAGTTTTAAATTTTGCTTCTACATGGATCCATCTGGAATTTATTTTTAAATGTAGTATGGGTAGGAAGTCTATTTTTTTCTCACATGAATAGCCACTTTTTAGCAGTATTTATTGATAGCTTATCTTTTTCTCACAATGCCACCTCTGCCATGGACTCTCCAAATATTTATGTTTTGACAATGGAATCTCAGTTCTACTCCAACAGTCTATTTGTCTGTTATATTTTCTGTTATATTCATCTGCAGTATTTTCTGTAGCTTTATAATACACCTGAAGATATGGTAGTATGAGTCTTCCCTTCTTACTCTTCCTCAAAATTTCCTTGATTATTCCTGTCCATTTGCTCTTACACATCAACGTTAGGACCAGGTTGTCAAGATCTATGAAAAGTTTCACCAGTTCACTTTGGATCTGAGGAAGATTCCATCACAAGGCTGTATTTTATCTTAAGAAAGTTCATTTGCACTACATGGCAGACAGCGTGTTAAGTGGAAAGAGCCAACTAAGATTTGAAGACTTGGGTCGTAATATCCAGCTATCCAAGCTCCCTTGGACAAGCCCCTTCTCAACTCTGGGCTTCAGTTTCCTCATCTGTAGAAGAGCCTAACCCTTGATCATACAATAGCAGACCAGAACAACGCTCCTCAGAGAATGATTCCTGGAAGCGCTGCCTCAGCATCACTGTGGAATTCCTTAGAATTGAAAATCAGAATCTGAATCTTGAGGACAGAGCCCAGAAATCAGCTCTCTAGGTGCTTCTTCTGCATGAGGAGATGGGTAATTTAATGTGTCAGTTTGTCTGGGCTATAGTACCAGATGTTTGATCAAACATTATTCTAGAATCTTCTATGAAGAAATTCTTCAAATGAGATCAACATTTAAATCAGTGGACCTGGAGCACAATAGATTGCCCTCCATAATGTGGGTGGGCCTCATCCAGTCAAAGGCCGTTGTAGAAATAAAGACTGACCTTCCCTCTGCATTCTCACTGCAACTCTTCCGTGGGTTTGGAATCTACCCTACAGATTTCAGACTTGACTATCCCCACAATTACATAAGACTCCAATTCCTTAAAACTTTATAAAATAATTCCAGTTCCTTAAAATAAATCTCTCTCTCTTCTGCCTCTCACTCACTCTCTCTCAAGTTCTGTGAAAAACTCCACTAGTTCACTTTGGATTTGAGGAAGGTTCTAACACACATCCTATTGGTTCAGTTTCTCTGGGGAGTTCTAATGAATACACATGGAAAAGTTTAGGAAGCTCACCCTGCAATGTACTTGGCATGAATCCATCCTTTTATGTATGATTTGTCCAAATTCACCTATTTATGGAAGAACCGTGTCTAGAATCTAGGTCACCGGATGCCCAATTCTCTGTGTTTTGTTGTTTAATAAAACATACTATAAAGAAAATAAACTGTTTATGTTGAGTGGGTGAGTTAGGGAGAGCAGAAATTTTATTTTCACAATGAATTAATTTAAGTGTTCCTTTTAAATAAGGAGTTCGCTTGGTAATTCATTTATAAATTTCTATATGCTTGACAGAAAAAGTATCAGCAGGGGACTGAACTGTTAGAGCTAAATACCCATTTAAGTCTGAATCATTAATGAAAATAAAGTATCTCTGAAATAAAAACATAAGACTTCATAGGATTTTAATATAAGCATCTTTTAGCAAAATATTTGATTGCCCTACACAATTTAAGAGGCTTTTCTTGTTGTTGTTGTAAAATGAAGCCATAGCCCTAAGCGTAGAAATTGTGCATCCTCTTTTGCCCGGGCCCAGGATGCACTTCATGGGGGAGATTAGGCACTGGGGATGTGAGAGACCTCACTGTATTACTTAGGAATCTCCAGAGACACAGACCCAATAGGATATACAGTGCACAGATACATAAGAGGAGAGTTTATTATGGGAATTGGCTCACATGATTGTGGAGGCTGAGAAGTCCCACAATATGCCATCTGCAAGCTGAAGAAACAGGAAAGTCGGTGGTGTGATTCAGTCAGGAGGCTGAGGAGGAGTGGGCACTGGTGTAAGTCCTGGAGTCTGAATCTCCACTGTCCATGTGCAGGAGAAGACAGATGACCCAGCTCAAGAAGAGAGAGACGGAATTTACCCTTCCTCTACCTTTTTGTTCTATTAAGCCTTTCAGTGAATTGGATGATGCCTGCCCACATTGGTGAGGACAGGTATTCTTTATTCAGTCTACTGATTCAAATGCCAATCTTTTCCAGACCCTCCCCGCTGCACTCACCTCGGCCGACACAGGTACACCCGGAAATAATGTTTTATCAGCTATCTGGTCATCCCTTAACCCAGTCAAATAGACATACAAATTAACCATTACTCCCACATCCAAATAGGAAGGGAGAGTTGGAATGAGGAGCTCTAGACTTCATGCACTTCCTGCCTGAATACCTGGGATGTGGAAAGAACATTTAGCACACAAGGATATAGGGTTAGCACACAGAAAAGTTTCCATTATGCAAGCATTTTAAGATAATGGAATATACTCTGCATGATCCTTATCCAAATTTCTACCCAACAAGTCAATGACCTTTGTAGTCCCTGCTAGGTCTCACACTTTATGTTTCTAAATGTATGAACCTATTACTGGCAAAGAGATTTTGCTGACTTGGACTCAATAATGGATCAGGCCTTAGCAAGTAACTGGTGGATTTAGTAAAAGGGAAATTTAAAAGAGCAACTTTCCAATTGGCAGATCTGTTTTCTCACTGTTGTGAGGCACAAAACACGCAAAACCATGACTACTTATAACAACTGGAAGAGTTTGCAGAGTGAAAGCTAATCCTCTCATGTGGAACCCAAGCTTGGACACACAGACATGTATAACCTTTTATCTTCACTGAAAGTCTTCTGGGTTTTCAAATGGTTCTGGGTTGTCTGGGGCTGAACTGGGGCCTTAGGAGAAATTAGGCTCTCACTGTCTTGCTAGGGTGGGGAGGCTGCACAGAATCAGTGGGAGAGGCACTGGAACACTGCATGAATATTTATAAGCAAAAATGTGTTAGAAGAGCTTAAAGAACTTCTATCCCCAACCCTCCAAGAGACAAAAGAATTGTCCAAGGAAGACAGCTGACTGAATTTTTTAAGCTTTGGATATTTTTAAATCTATTATTTTTAAATGGCACCTCTTCTCCCAGACATTGAATGGGAAATTTCAAATATACAGTGCTCCGTCCCTTGCCTTTATCAGTTGTCCTCTTAGGGACCCTATTGGGAAACTTCCTTTGAGCTTATCAAACCCAACTCTCCAAAGGGAAGCCAACAAAGCCAGCGTGTTTCAGAAATGCATATGCTGTCATTAAAATAGCTGTCCGTTCTCCCAGAGTGCCTCCCATAAAAGCATTTTAATTCTCTAACGAAAATGTAGTTCAGCCTTTATTCTGCAAAGCCAATTTGTTTATGTTTCCAAGTTCAATCACAATCTATTTGTAAAACCTATTTAGAATCAGAGTCACATAGCCAGAAATGATCATGGTCTAATTTCCTTATTAGAGAGATTCTTGTTGCAGCTGGCAGCTTGATTTCACTGCTCCCAGAGTCTGGAGCGACATGTTCTTAACCTCTTTTCTCGATTTTGTTCATCATTTCTTTTAGCTTTTTCCCCTCCACATACAAACATCAAGCCAGAGATGAACAGTTTCAAATCTTGTTCCTGAGATGGAGGTAAAATAAGAGACTACCACCTTTTTACCTGTAAAATTAAAAAAAAAAAAAAAAAACATTGGGCGACTCAGAATATCTGCAGGAAGAAAGGAAAGAAAAGGTTCACAAAATACACCGTGACAAGAAAGATGCTTTAGGATTCAGATAAAAAGTCAATAATTTCAAAGGACTTGAAGGGCTGATGTTTTCTAGATAATTGAATCCAGATTAAAGCAGAATGCAAATGCAGCATTCAAGAAAGCTTCTTATTCCATCTACTTTTTTTCTTTAAAAATATTCTTTATAAAACAGGTGAGTCAATCTTTCTGATGCAGCAAGATTTGTCTTTTCAAGACAATTTAAAAGTTCTCCAATAGTGCAGGGCCTTGAAGTATCTCAATGTCTCCTGCATCAGTTGGTGAAGTCTTACTCATCCTTTAAGGCAGTGGTCCCCAACCTTTTTGGCATCAGGGACTAGTTTGTGAAAGACAATTTTTCCATGAACTGGGGCTGGGGGGATGGTCTCAGGATGATTCAAGTGCATTACATTGATTGTGTACTTTATTTCTATTATTATTACATTGTAATTTATAATAAAAAAATTGTACAACTCACCATAATGTAAAATCAGTGGGAGCCCTGAGCTTGTTTTCCTGCAACTAGACAGTCCCATCTGGGGGTGATGGGAGATAATGGCTGATCATCAGGCATTATGGTGGCTGAAATAATGTCATATCATAACGGTCACCCCTGTAATAGATTTTTCAATTGCCTACCATCTCTCTCAAACTAGATAGAAAAGCAACATGGTCTACCAATAAGTAAGGGTCAGATAACTGTGTAATACTTGTCACTGAGCACTAAGCTTGTTCTCCAGAATGGTCTGAAGTACATGAAACCAAGCAAAATGGCATGTTCCAGATCTCAAAATGGAGTTTTAATCACAATTGGGCAAATCTAGCCCTCCTTAAAGCCATAGAATGGTTTTCACAAACATCAAATCTAGTATAATGTCTTCATTCATGCTTCCAAGTCTCTTTGGGATTTCTCAATGATCTACTCATTCTTCCTCTTTTTCTCTCATTTCTCTCTCTCTGTTGAAATGCCACCTCCTCCATGAATACCTTAAGACATGCTGATAATTGCCTGCTCAATATTCATTCATTCACCCCCTTTTTCTTGCTAATTTATTCAAGGCACAAGTGTCCAATGAAAAATAATTTTCCAGACCCCCAGCAATTAGGAATGAATGACCCAGTTTTGGCCAATACAATGAAAATGGGATTTACTAAATAGAACTTACAAAAAAAATTTTTTTTAAGACACAATTTATCTGCCATACTCTTTGGTCTTTGCCTTTTTCCACCTTCTTGTCTGGGACCTAGACTTAGGATTTGGCAGTATGGCAGCCATTTTGCAATGTTAAGGACTGTAAACTAAGGATAATTAAATCGTAACATTAAAAGAATTTGGACCCTAGATGACATTGCTGATTTACCACACTAGTCTTAGATTGCCTAACTCCAATCTTCTGTGGCATGGGAATATAAACCCCTTTCCCATTTAAGCCCGTCCTTTTTGGGTTTTGTTGCTTGCAGCTATAAGCAATCCTGACTGATACACCCTTCATAACCATTGAGAGGCTCATAATGAATTTGTCCAGGATTTTCCCTGTCCAAACATACAACTCCAATAACTCCTATTTTACTTTCCATCTGTATTATTCAGGGTTCTCCAGAGAAACAGAAATATGCATATATACATATATATTTTTTTAATGTATATGTATGTTGTTTAAAAAATATATGTTTTTAAGGAATTGACTCATGCAATGATGGAAGCTTAGAAGTCTTAAGAGCTGCATTCAGAAAGCTGTAGACCTAGGATAGCCGGTGATGTAGTTCCAGTCCAAGTCTGAAGGCCTGAGAACCAGTCCAGGTGGTGCAGCAGTCCCAGCCCCCCAAAAAAGAAGAGACTGATGTCCCAGCTCATACAGGCAAGGGGAGTTTCCTCTCACTCAGCCTTTTGGCCTATTCAGGTCTTCAGTTGATTGGATGAGGTCCACTCACGTTAGTAAAGACATCTGCTTTACTCAGTCTTCCAATTCAAATATTAATCTCATTAAGAAATACCTTCACAAACTGATATGGTTGGCTCTGTGTCCCCATCCAAATCTCATATCAAATTGTAATCCCCATAATCCTTATGTGTTGAGGGAGAGACCAGGTAGGAGGTGATTGGATCATGAGAGCATCTTTCCCCATGCTGTTCTCATGACAATCAGTTCTAACGAGATCTGACGGTTTTATAAGGCAGTTTTCCCTGCTTTTGATTCTTTCTCTCTCTCTCTGTCTCTTTCACTGTTTCTTGCCCGCCACCATGTAAGATGTGCCTCTCACATATACACCAAGGAATACTATGCAGCCATAAAAAAGGATGAGTTAATGTCCTTTGCAGGGACATGGATGAAACTGGCACAAGAACATTCTCAGCAAACTTACACAAGAACAAAAAACCAAACACCACATGTTCTCACTTGTAAGTGGGTGTTGAACAATGAGAACACACAGACACAGGGAGGGAAATAGCCCACACAGGGGCCTGGGGGTGGGGGATGGGCCTAGCAGGGGAGAAATAGCAGGGGTGGGGGGATTGGGGAGGGATAGCATTAGGAGAAATACCTAATGTAGATGACGGGGCAATGGATGCAGCAAACCACCACCATGGCACATGTATACCTATGTAACAAACCTGCACAATCTGCACATGTACCCCAGAACTTAAAATATAATAAAGAAAGAAAGAAAAAAAAAAAAAGATGTGCCTCTTCCCCTTCTGCCATGATTGTAAGTTTCTGAGGTCCTGCTAGTCCATGAGAACAGACTAATACATAAACATACCCAGAATAATCTTTGGCCAAATATCTGGGCCCCCTGCAGCCCAACTTGACATCAAATTAACCATCACAACCACTCCATCACCTTCCCTTACGTAAATGTTTGACAAGCATTGTCTGAGACACCGGTAATCCACATAAATAAAATTCCTGGAGATTATCAAAGGCCTGTGATTTTTAAGCATTTTTAGGGTTGCCAGATAAAATATTTTTATTTGCTAAATCTAGCAAACCCATTTTGTTTGGAAACATCTAAAATGTTTTCCATGCTTTGTTGTTCTCTTGAAGATTTTAAAATTTTTATATTTTCTGCATGTTTCTGTGATTACTACATTGTGCTTCGTGTACAATGCTCTTTATTGATTCTTACTGATGTGTTCCCCCTGTATTAAATTTTTCCAATGCACAAAGTTTTTGGAATATATAAATGAATATATAAGTATGTATATAAGTATGTGTACACACACACACACACACACACACTCACACCCACTTTCTCTTCTTACCGGCTAGCTCTGCTTGACTCTCAGAATGCCTGTCAACAACATCTTGACCTTTGTCTATACAATTTACTGCTGCTAATCTGTTTTTAATATGCTTATGCTAGACTTTTGTCAAAAATAAAAAATGACTCTAAAGAATGATTTGAAGGACTAATTTATTAGTAAAAATGATGGGCTTGGTAACACTTATTTTGACCGCTTAGGCAGAGAAATGTTTTTGGGCTCCTGGTTCTGGATTGTGTTTGGTTGTAGTACTTGTATATTCAAATGATCTCTTAATCAGAGAGGTGCAGCTATACAATGTTGTCTCTCTCAATATTTGCCCATTTGGTTTGTGTGTATGCATGCCTGTACATGCTTGCGCACGTGCACACACACGCTCATATAAGTACACACATACACACATAATCAGGAGTTATTTGATAGGTTTTATGTCCTTAAAAATGTACCTATATCAGCATTATCTGTGCTAGTATTTAAGCTCTGAAATGACAGGGAACAACTTTGTTGAATTCACTTGACATCCCAGCATTACTCATTAGCTGGGCGTAGCCAGTGCTCTCTGTTGATGTGAATTCCCTATATATTCTGCTACTAAGCAAGGACTCAAGGCCTGGAAGCACAAGCAAAGGCGGGAAGCTTGTTACAAACGCAGACTCAGAAAACCCTCCCCAGACCTACTGAATGAACATCTGCATTTTAACAAGTTCCCCAAGTGTTGGTTTTCAAACTTTAGTGTGTCTCAGAATCCCTGAGGGCTTGTTAAAACACGGGCTGCTGGGCCCACCCTCAACATTTCTGATCCAGCAGGTCTGAGGTAGAGTCTGAGAATTTGCATTTCTAACAAGTTCCCAGGAGGTTCCCAGGTATTGACCACCAGTCTTTGGACCACACTTTTGAGACCTTCTGCTCCAAACAAAACATAATAATGGAATTGGCCAAAATTTATTGGCTTAATAACCAGAGATCTGCATTTTAGCTTTTATTCATCAAACTGTGGGACCTTGAGAAGGTCTTTTTTGTTCTTTTTTGTGTGTGTGGATAAATAAGACAATGTGAGGATCAAGTTAGCGCAGGGCTTGTCTTCTCAGCATCTGTGGACACGTCTGCTCTCTCCCCACTGCACGGTCAGCTCCTTGAAACCAGGAAGCAGATTTTATAATCATCGTATCCTCAATGAGACGATGGAGACTCTTTCTTGAATGAGTGAATAAATGAGCAAATAAAAAAATGAATCCAAGACATGAGATGATAAAAGTTATGAAAGTGTCTTTAAAATGAAGGGTATTTTTATTATTGCTGGATATGGTGCCTAGTTCTTTAAGATTGCTGCGAAACTACTGTCGTTTCAAGGACATCTATAATAATAATAACAACAATTACAACAACTAACATATTCTAATATTAAGCTAGATGCAAAAAATAATAATTGGTGGGGAAGACATATTCAAAATCCTGAGTCCAGTATGCATGGAAACTGTAAGAAACCAAGAGGTGTGATTCAATGTGTCTAGGGAAATGAGGATTGCAGTAATAAAACCAGACTTAAGGCTAGTCAAAAATTCTAGCAAACTGGCAGCCAACTTCTGCATTAACGTTGCTGCAGCTTGAGTGAGTCAAGGGACTTTGGGGGAAAGAACTCTGCAGTTTCAAGCTTAGCAATTTTGCTGTCTTTCTGGAGGAGGGTTGGAGAAGTAAGCAATCATGGGAGGGGCTGGGAGAGCCCACGTTTGCCTGTATCCCAACTCCTATCTGTGCCAAGTTCCTCTTGGTCTATGTGGCAGAAGCACTCACAGCAATAACTTAAGCATACCCTGAGAGTGACCCTATGGTTTAAGAAGAATATGTGTTTGGAGTTCCCAACTAAGGAATCCGGGAGTGGCCAACCCAGAGATTCATTCCTTAGCAATGAGGAACATCTGTAACCTCGGCCCATCCCATGGCACACATGCTGTGCAGGGAATGAGGCCCTTTGTTCTGAGTTAAAGTTCGCCAGGCAAAGGCTGCTAGGGGAAGGGTGCTAAGTGAAAAAAATCTTCATGGTTGTTTGTTTGTTTGTTTGTTTGTTTGTTTGTTTTGAGACAGCGTCTCATTCGTTCACCCAAGCTGGAGTGCAATGGTGCATTTTCGGCTCAATGCAACCTCTGCTTCCCAGGTTCAAGCGATTCCCCTGCCTCCGCCTCCTGAGTAGCTAGGACTACAGGTGTGCACCACCGTGCCTGGCTAATTTTTTGTATTTTAGTAGAGACGGGGTTTCACCATGTTGGCCAGGGTAGAGCTGCACGTTTTTTATAAGCAGTTGTGGTTCTGTCCAGCCCACTGCCACCCAGTCGCCCTGTAGCTAAGTCCCCTCCACAAATCCTGTATCTTGTTTGCTGGCTCTGGGTCTCTCCTTTGACCTCTCAAACATGGTGCCATGCCTCTGAAGTTAACAGGGTCCTGGCGTGACGTGATTCCTTGTATCACCCTCAGGTGCATCTCAAAGCTCTGAGCCAGGCCTTAGCTCTCTAACTCTCATTCCACAGATCCTGCTACTTCCAAGGGACTCAACCTGGTTTAGAATTCTGTTCCCAGCCGACCCTGTATACAAGGTCTGACCCCAAGAGAGTTTCCAACGTTTTGTCATCTTGGAAACTGTGAAAGCTTCCCTGCAGGCCACAATCTTACCAGATCTGATTGCAATAAAACCAAGAAGTGAATGTTTCTGCCTACACCAAGAGACTATCATTTTTACAAAGGAAAATTTGATCAACAGCTCTATACGTAAGAATATGAGCAGCTGAATGTGATCAGGAACTGGCAATATCATTTTATTAAGAGGGAATAGATGCCCTTGGTACTTGAGAACTCAAATCTGTTTCTTTCTGAAGTTTTCATTTTCCCCTGCCTTGTACATCTGTCACCTACTTGCTTGTATTGATTTAAAAAAAAAAAAAGAAGAAGAAGAAAAGAAAAAATTTAGCCTATGTCTAGGCTACAATATGGTAGGGTTTAATCCATGTTTGGGAAGTCGTTAGAATTTATTTGATGAAAGGTGTTGGCTGTCACTCAGAGTCTTACAGCACAATTTCCTAGTGTTTGTTAAGGTTTTAAAGTGAAATAAAATTCAATTGGATCTGAAACACTGCCGATGGGTGACTTTTTATTTAATAAGTTAAGGAAACTAGCACATAAAATTCACTTAAGCACCTGAGTGTATCTGTGATATTGTTAAACTATAACCCAACCTATTTGTGGAAGAAAAAAGGTTACAAAGCCCAGAAAAATGAGTATCAGCTTTCTGTCAACAGATAATAGTAATGGCGATTGTGGGTTCCTGAGAGTATGGCAGTAGGATTGCCAGGAATCCCTGGTGTTTTAGACAATTTACGTAGGAACGTTGAATATTGCTACAACTTGTATTTAAATTTGCAGTTGAAATCGGTAAATCTAAGGAACAGAACATTTAAGCAGAACCAAATGTGGGTGTAGCAGACACAAACATCTATGTAATTATGCAAATTAGTGTAAACATTTGATGGGCCTCAAATTATTTTGAATGGCTTTTCCTTCTCTCGTATGACACTGAAGCGTCACAGTCTCCAAGCCTTCATACTTCTCCAAGAGATAGAGCAGCTCAAGCCCTCCTCCGTGCATACTTACTCTTATTTGAGGCGTAGTTCTAGCAAGTTTGCTTAGGTGGTATCTAAACCCAGGACATGTGAAAGGTGGGAAATCAGATAAGAGAGTAGCCAGTTACTCCTTCTCTGAGTCTGTTTCCTCCGTAAAACATGAATCATAACAGAACTCACCCTAAAGCATTGTTCAGAGGATCAAATGAGATAACATAAGGAACTCGCTTTGCACATTTACAAAGATTGACACAGGAAACACTTAGACCTAGAAGAGGTCCTGGCAATAGACTGATCTTCACACCTCATTTTGAAAATTAGGAAACTGAGTTCCAGAGAGGCCGAATGTAAAAGCCGAACATTGGCAGAACATTTGCAGACCTAGTGTATACCAGAAATATCACATCTAGTGTCATTTGTGAGCCTGAGAAAGTTCTGTCAGTTATTATCTCTGTTTTCCGGAAGAAGAAAGCTCAGAGAGGTCCAGCGTGTGAAGCCACACCGTCCGTGTGTGCCAGAACTGGGTTGCACACCCAGGTTTGCTTGACTTCAAAGCCCATGTTCATTCCTCTTGTCTACTCTGTCTTGTCTTAGGCAACCAACTTGATAGTGGGTATAAAATGCTTAAGACAAATCCAGAACACTCTGGAGCTATTATTACTGGGGTTAAATCTCTTTAATTGAATCATAGAGGTATCCAATGGGACATTCACTTTTTAGCTGAAATCCCAACACTGATGTTTCTTTCTAGCAAAGACAGGGAAATACGGCTCTCTTCACAGCCTTAATATGGCAGAGAATGCTAATAGAGGAGAGAAACACAGACAGGGCATGGAGGGCACAGTTCTGAGCAGACAGAGTCACGGTGCCATGTAAACAAACCCAGAGAGAGGCATTTCTTGGCAATTAGAGACAGGTTATTTTGCAGAAAGTATTGGGGGAGCCAATTTCTATATAAATCAACAGACAAAAACTGTATTTAAAGCAAAATCTAAGAAATAGCAGAGATGGGGAATAATCTCCAGATACCATCAGATTTCCACAAAGAGCTGCCACTATTCTAGGACTGACAGCCCATCACCAAGACAGTAGAGGAGCCACACCGAGGACCAGTAGAATCTGATAGTGGAGAAGTCCGCTCATTAATAAGCAGCAATAACTCCCTTAGTCACAGAAGAAACTGGAGGTTTTCACTAGTCCACATTTACCATGTATTCTTTGAGGGGACGATTATCATTTATCACGTGGGATCTGAAATCAGGTGGCTGGGTTTGAATCCCAGGTTCACTAGTCGTCAGGTTTACAAGCTGGCGCAAATTTCCTAACATCTCAGTGTATTTCAGTTTCCTCGTTTATAAAATGGGTGGAAAAAATGTGCCCACATCATATGATACTAAATAACTCACAGCATTACTAGGAGAATGAAATAAGTAAATAAGGGCATGCATGGCAGTTGGAATCGTTCCTGGCACAGAGTGAGAGCTGAATAAATCTTAGCTGTTATTATGATCTCATAGAGTTGCTTAGAGGAAAAGATAAGATAGAATTCTTGTCTGGCATGTGGTAAGTACTTGAAAAATGTTTGCTATTGTTTTATACTTATGATCATGTACAGGTTTGGTGAACATTTATTATTAAATTCATCAAGTCCTGGGTTAATGACTCCAGATATAATTATAGAGAGATATCGGACTTTGGTAGACCCTACCTGACCTTTGCTGCCAAGATTCTAGTACACAGAATAGGCAATTGGGAAGTGCCAGCCCCCTAACCCCACCCCCACCATGAAGAAGTCTGTTCTAAAAAAGATTTCTTTCCAGTGTCTGCAGTGTAATCCATCTGTACGAGATTATGGTACACTTTCTTTTCCTGACAACATTGGTCATTAAAGGACACCAAACACCAATTATGATTCAGCGTTCTCTCCCAAGAAATCATACGGATTAAAGGCATCACAGTATCTATATGGCACCAGATCCTTTCCCACGAACCTCTTCCAAAATTCTCCTGCAGGAAGCAAGTACTGACCTGCAGTGTCTTGGAGTGGGAAGCCCTCATAATGTCAACAAAAGATACTTTATTTTAAAGAACCATAACTGATCCTAATAGGCAAAAGCCGAGAAAGATGAAAGTAGTGAAAAAGTAGCAGGAAAATATATGGACTGTCTTTGCACGAGTCAATTGAGATTCAGAATGAGGTTCACACAAAGGCCACCCTCCAACCAGAGATTTACATGGTCTAAGTCGTAAAGCAGCCACGGGAGGAAAAACTCACTAACAAAAATATTGCTTCCAATGCTGCCTGACTGGAGGTGGAGAATGCAAGAAGCAGTGTGATCCCCAGAGAAAGCGAGAGAATGTAGGGTGCATGGGGAAGGGGTTGGGGAGGAGAGCCAGGTCCAGTGGCTCCACCTTAACCTGAGAAGTATTGAAATTATCAAGAAACAAAGACAGCCTTGGCACCCTGAGGTCCATGATGCATAAAGCAACATGAAATACGTGACAAATCAGATGCTAGCAAAAAGTATGCTGTCTCCAACCATCCTTCCAAACCTACTAAATCTTCAGCCCAAAGGCAAAGCATTCGTGATACTAAATAACCCGGTCTTAAAATGTCCATTGTGAAGCTTTTTTGCCTTTTTTGTTTTAAAGAAGCAGCTTTGCATTCTCAGGCTGTGTCTATACAATTGCTTTGGTCATTTTCAGTGACATGGCCAGTCGATGTCATTGAAACAAATCAAATAAGAAGTGTCCTTGATCAAACAACTTGTTGGATCTGAGTTGCGCACTTCTTTCGGAATCTTCACACGGGTGAAGCTTGCAGCGTGGCTGGCCGGCAGTCAGGCAGCCCGTCATTCAGTCAGGATGTCTACACATCCTATGGAAGAGTCCTCAGGGTACAGTGTGGCTCCAGTGGAAACCTAGTGGTTACCAGATGACCAGCCTGGAGCCTCTCTGTCCAAACTACAGAGCACCTTGAGGCTGTGTCTTTACTTTAACAGGACTTTGATTTCTCCTGGCAGGAAAAGTAAAAGCAAAAATTGTGCGTATCTTGCTTTTGACATAATGAAGCATTTCATAAGCTGAAAATCCCAAGATCCAATTATAAAGGCCAAATTGCTATTTTACTCACTAAGATAAATAGCTATGGCCTCCTTGATCCTGCCCTTTCTAATTTACCTTATCTCATGGATTCCTCACAATAACTCTATGGAAAGTATTTGTTCTCGTCAGGGATCATCTGTTGGTTGTGGGTAACAGAAGCTCAATTCAGCTCAAGAAAACAGAAGAATGGGGGTTGGGGAGGTGACTGTTCAGTTACAGCACAGTCTCACAGGATCTCGGAAAAGCCGACTGAACCATCAGGCTTCGGGATGGACAAAGTTGGCATAGTTCTGGGACTTGTCAGTCTCTCCTTCCACCCCATCTCCCTTGACTCAAGTGCCCACCCTGCTCTTAGCAGCCTCTATTTGGAGGCAGGATCACACGGTTAAAACGAGAGGTGCCAATTATCAAGGGCTAAAGTGAGGGGCATATTGCTGAAGAAAACGGTAAAAGCAAAGGATTACCCCCAAACAATTTGAGTACAGCACAAAAAAACTGAGGCACAGAAGAGTCAGGAAGGTTTAGCGATACAGCTAGCAAATGGCTCAGGCCTCTCAAGACCATGGGTGTTGAATTCAGACAGCTTTAACTTTTAATCCCAAAGCTCACTTGCTCTTGGCTCCTGGGCAGGTTATTTAATCTTCGTGCTTCCATTTCCTTGCTATTAAAATGGGCTCATGTCAAAGGTTTGTTTTTAGGATTAATTAAATGACATAATTTATTTAACTCTCCAAATTTAGTGCCTGGAATGTAATAGCACACACATACAAAATAGCTTTTCTCTCACCTCTGAAACCACATCCTAAGCTGCATCACCGTTTTACCACTGAATGACACATGGTCTCCTGATGTTCTTCCTCCGTGCCTGTGTGCTGCCACTCCCAGACTGCCAGCTCCCTGGGGACCATGTCTCATTTCTCTTGCATCAGACACTGGGGTTGGCTGAGCACACGGGCAGTCTCTTCAAATTCTTGTGGAATTAAACTGACTGAATCAGTTTGCATGTGACTTCTTTTCCTAGAAAATCCCCTGGGGACCATGTACCATCTTGGTTTCATTGAGTCTTTCTCAGGCTCTCTACTTCTCTGGGACACCAAGCTATTTTTTTCCTCTTTTCACTTCTCTCTTTCATACAGCTCCACCTGGAGGCCAAGTGGCTTCAGTTTGTCACAAAGACAAATGTATTAAAGCAAAAAAGTGCCCCCCGACTCAAGAGCTGTTCAACTCCGGATGACTCCAAATGAAGAGAAGGGATCCTGAATTCTACTTCTTGGGTATGTTATCATGGGATTTGTTTGTTGGCGGCGTGGAGTGAGGGCAGGCAATCGTTATGCCACACAGATAATTGAGTAGTGTTTAAAGTGGAGAAGTACTTTTAAAGCAAGTATTTGAATTATGAGAACATATCAAGTAGGAAATAGATAATTGCTTGTCTAAAGATGTCTTCACATTAGTCATCTCACAATCTTCCCTGAGTTATATGCAAAGTCTAGACATCAACACGTGCTCAAAAATCTTCTAGACAAGGTGCTGACTTGAAAGAAAGATACAGCATAAAGATGCATTAAAGATAGGATTAGGAATGCAAAGAAAACTCGTCTATGACAAACGCTATCATGTGTCTGCATTGAACCAGGCACTTTACATGAAGTATTTTGTTTTCCTACCAATCTTGCAAAATTGGCAATATTATTCTAATTTCAGAGGTGAGAATTGTAAAGTTTATTGCTATAGGCTATACAGTATACTGGTGATAGGCTGGGACCCAGCAAGAGATCTGCAGTGAAGAAGATACCAAGTCAATCTTGCTTTGTCAAACTGTTTATTTCCCTTTTTCATGCTTGAGGCAACGCTCTGGACTGAGAGAGAAGACTGATCATCAAGGTGACTGGCTGAGTAGAATCGAAAGAAGGAATGGAGTTGTTTAGAAATCAAGCTACTGGGTTGACCATCATTCCAATGGAAAGCCTTGCACCACTAGTTTGGAGCCATTGAAAAGCTATTCTGATTAAGGCAAAATGATCAGCACATCGACTTTTGAATCAAATTGAACTGGGCTCTACCCTTTATTACATGTCCTTGGGTAAGTTACTTACCCTTGCTAAGTCTCTATTTTCTTACTTGTTAAAAAGCAGGATAATATTAGCAACTACCACATAAAACAATTGTGAAGATTAAACGCAATAGCTTGTATGAAGTAATCCTTGCTTAGCAGCCTGGTTCATAATAAGTACTCCAGAAATGTTAGCTGCCGTCAATAGTGCATAATTTTAAAGAAATGGGCATTTGTTTATTACTGGAATTGCTACAAGTATGACAAATAGACAGCCTTCCTTAATAAAGGGATGTGATTCATTTACAAATAGCAGCACACATTTGCATGTAGACAATAGTGTGATAACATTCCTAAATACAGTTTGTTCAGTCTGTTCTTCTAAGAATATAAAAACATACTGCTTCCCGTTGATCCTGAACACCTCCCCCCTTACTTGTTTACATTGTCAAATTGCTTAGCAACCTCTCTTAGGCTTGACTAGAGACATACAATTTCAATCAAGAGCAGGACAAAATACCACAAAACTTAAATAAATATACTACAGTCACATTAAAAATAAAACATTAAAAAATCACATTTATTTTTAATCACTTTTTTAAAAATTTTCTCATGACTTCGACTTTCTGCAAATTCAAATGTTTTTCCTTCCTCATATAAGAGGTGAAGTTTGGTGACAGTAGCTCAGAGTGTGAGTGGAAGGGTGAGGAGTGTCTTAGGAAGGGATGGGTCACTGCTCTCAGTTCCAGAGTCCCATCTTGTCATTAATCTTGTACTTTTTCTTCCCTTTCTTTGGCACTCTGGACTAGCTCAACAATCATAGATGCAGGAAAAGTGACAGTGATCAACTCTCCCTGTAGAAAAGGATTGAAACATTTACTTTTTATGTTTTCAAAGGACAGGAACCCAGTCTTTGTCTCATTTGCTCTGTCGAATGGAATAATTAATGAGCCCACATCACCTAGTCCTGAAATTCCTTCAACTACCAATATACCCCTGCCGAGAATAAAAGTCTCAGGTTTCTAGTAACAGGCTTTCTTACCCTCTATATTACCATTCTATTTGCCTCATCTGTAACCTTCCCCAGAGGAGCTCTCATCATTGGCAAACTATTTTAAATCCTGTTTTCAAACCAGGTAGAACAACAAAAATAATAACAATAAGCAAATGTTAGATGTAATAATTGACTCAAAAGACCTAAGTCTGCTTTGCAACATTTCTGAGGGTAAGTCACTTCTGAACTCCAGAACTGCAGCAAAAACTTCAGAATTCCTCTCTGCTTCAGGTAGAGCCTTCCATACTATCTTCTCTCTTCCCCTCTTCCATAGTATCTTCTCTCTTCTCTTTCTCTGCTCCCTGTCCTGTTGAATAACAGACTTGGGATCAGAAGACCTCCCTCAAGGTTTACCTCAGGTCCAATTTCTAGCCTTTTTGGGTTTTTTCCCTTGAATACATCACTTTATCATTCTGAGGACATGCCAAAGTCTGTTCAAGCTCCAAAATTTCTGTCCGCTTATACATCTGAGAGGGACTTTCATTTCTAGATAAGAAGCAGATGGTCACAGCAGGCTAACACGTACACTGTAGCAATAAAGAAAAAAAAAAGGTAAATTGAAAATGTTATTAAAGACACTAAATATCTTGTTGGAAGCAACAAGAACTAGATAAACTCAAGTTCCTGCATGAACTTATAATCACCAGCTGCTTGCTTCCCAAGGAGCCATTGTTCATCGCAGGGTAAGGCTGAGGAAGAGATTTGGACCAAAGAGAAGGACTTTACTGGGTAAAAGAGAAATCAGCAGAAGTTTTGGTGAATGAATGGGATCGGCATAATAGATGGGAAAATAGAAGAATGGAAAATGCAAGGCTCATTCCCATACGCTTTGGAGTGGTGGGGAAGTCTTAAAGGGGCAGAACTAGAAAGAGAAAAAGTCTGCTGTAGTCTACAGTGCTTGAGAAACAATGTCCTGTTAGAAATATGGGTTTACAATAAATGCCTGATAACTTTTCTTCATAAACCATTTGCCAGATTTTGAATCTTCTTGGCATGGATGTCTCAGATATAGGCTCTAAATCTCTAAAGAGCAGACTATTTAGAACTGAGGAGACAGGTGGCTGCTAGGCTCCCCATCAAAAGCCCAAAATTGACCTCTGCAGGAATCAGGGACAAATAAAAGGTGAACTGGGACTTGCTAAAAACTGCAGCTCAGCCTCCTATCCAGCACAGTCTCTGCCTGTCTGCCCATCAGAAGAAAAAAGAGACCCTTGCTGGTAGAGATTTCATCTGAACATTTTGTTTTGTTGTTGTTGTTATTGTTGTCACTGTGTATTGTTTGGGGTTGCTTTTAATACCCAATATCTTTAAGACAACTAAAAATTACTAACATGAAAAGAAAATTGAAGATATGATTTATAATCAAGAGAAAAATTCAAACAATAGAAGCAGTCTCACAAATATGGAAATTAGAAGAAAATGACTTTAAAGTAATAAAGATTATTTTGTCATTGGATACAAAGAACGAGATATGTATTAAAGGTTAAGAGTTTCAAAGACAATAAAAATGGCTAAGAAAGCCAAATGGGCATTATAGAATTGGAAAATATAATATCTAAACTTAGGAACTTATTGTGTGAATTTAACAGCATGTGGGACATAGCATATTTAACTCAAAGACAAGATCAGTTTTTTAAAAAATTCCCAAACTGAAACACAAATGTGAGAAGAAAGACAGAAAGAACAGAATAAAAACGTAACAGACATGAGTACACAGTCAAAAGATCTAATACACACATAACTGAAGTCCCAGAATGAGAGAAAAGAGGGACTAAAGAAGAAGAAATTGTTGCAGAGAAAACAAGTGAGAATTTTCCAAAATGAATCGAGGATATCAACCAACAGATCCAAGAACAGGGAATATCAAGAAGAATAAAAACGATGAATACCCCACATAATATTCAAACTACTAAAAATTAAAGACAAAGGAAAAAATATGAAACAAACCAAAGCAGAGGTAAAGGAAGGGGGACACATTACTTTCAAAGTCACAACAAAACTGATGGTTGATTTTTCAATAGGAACTATGGAAGCTAGAAGACAATGTTTTAACATCTTTAAGAAGCTGAAAGAAAAATGTTGCCAACTTATAACTTTCTACCAAGTAAAAACATACTCAAAAGTCAAGTCAAAATAAATATATTTTCTGACAAATAAACCTTGAGAGAGTTTAAACGTTTTCCCACTTTTGTGTTTCAGTTCAGGCATTTTTAAAAAATGATCTTGTCTTTGAGTTACATATGTTGTGTCCCACATGCTCTTGAGCTCATCCAATGAACTCCTAAGTTTAAAGTCTCTGGAGAATGTCACTATAAGTTTTACTCAAGGAAATGTTCCAGGCTGAAGGAAAATAATCCCATGTGGAAATATTAGACTTTAGGAAAGAACAGAGAGCACAGTAAAGGATAAGTATGTGTGTAAATATTAAAAGAATATTGACTTTTTAAAACAAAACTAGGGAAAGATTTGGAGAAATATAACAATGTGGAAGTAAAACTAATAATATCACACACACACAAAAACTGGAGGGTCTCAATGAGATTAAACTGTGGTAAGGTTTTTGCATTATTTGTGAAGTGTAAAAATACAAATTTAAAATACATATATTGAGAAGCTAGGAAGGCACATTAATTTCTAGTATAAGAGCTAATAATGTCAGGAATGTATAACTAATAGAGGAGAAAAATTGAATGAATACGACATACTTAATCCAAAAAACAAGTAGAGAAGGAGGAATAAAGGAAGAAGGACCAGATGGGATAAACAGAAAAAAAAAATAACAAGTAGGTAGAATTAAACCAACTGTTTCAGTCATTACATAAGTAAGCACACTAAGCACTCCAACCTAAAAAGAAAGATATCGTAGATATTTTTTTAAAAAACAGAAGACTCAATTATAGGTTCTTTATAAGAAATATTTTATGAAGTTTAACATTCTTTTCTGGGAAGCAATAAGCCACCAGCTTCGGAGATGAAGCACTCTGGCTTTGAATTTTAACGTCTAATTATTAATTATTCAAATTTTAGTTAGTTGCATAACTTTTCTGAGTTTTAGTTTCTTTATCTAAAAGAACAGTAATATGTGTCTAATAGGGTTGATGTGAGAATGAAATAAACTTAGGGAGGCACTTTTACATTTGGTTAATAGCCAGGGTGATAGAAACACATTACTTGGCTTTTAATTTCAGCTCTGTTAGTTACTAACCATGCAACCTTGACTAAGGTGGTAAAACTCCCTGTGCCTTGGTTTTCCCATGTGTATAATGGGCACCTCTCAGAATTATGAAAATAAAATGAGGTTCTCTGTTAAAACACTTAGTACATTTCCTGGAACATAATGAGTCCTCTCTGCATGGCAGCCAGAGTAACTATTAAAACATAAGCCAGGGCCGGGCGTGGTGGCTCATGCTTGTAATCCCACCACTTTTGGAGGGTGAAGCAGGCAGATCACCTGAGGTCAGGAGTTTGAGACCAGCCTGGCCAACATGGTAAAATCCTGTCTCTACTAAAAATGCAAAACTTAGCTGGGCTTGGTGGTGGGCACCTGTAATCCCGGCTACTCAGGAGGCTGAGGCAGGAGAATTACTTGAACCTGGGAGGCAGAGGTTGCAGTGAGCTGAGATTGCACCACTGCACTCCAGCCTGGGTGACAAGAGTGATACTCCATCTCAAAAAAAAAGTCAGATGATGTCAATCATTTGTTCAAAAGTTTCTAATGCCTTCCCGTTATACTTACAGGAAAGGCCAAAAATTACACCTCCCTACAAGGTCCTTCTAGCTCTATTGCCTCTTTGAACTCATGTCCTAGTTACCTTTCTGGACTCATGTAACTAGTCACCTCCTTGCTTTCTCCACTTACTTTAGACCTGCTGGCCTCCTTGCACTTCCTTCAGATTCATGGCAAGTCAGTCACGCTGTGGTCTCAGGGTCATTGCCCTTGAAGAATTCATTAAGGTTCTTCCCTCTGTGACCACCCACACCTACCCCTCAGATCAACATAGCTTGCTGCTTTACCACTGTTGGGTCTTGCTCAAATGTATTATTCAATAAGGGCATGCACAACTACCCTAAGTAAAACTGTATCTCACTGCCCCACCAACTCCATTTCCCTATCTTACTTCCTCGGTTTATTTTTCTTCTTAGGAGAAGTCACCATTCAACATTCTTTTCCATGATAATTTTAACTGTATGCCTTCCTCCGTTACAGTGTAAAGCCGTAAGGGCAGGGATTTTTGTCTCTGATCACTGTTATAATCCCTAGCACTTTGACAACTAGCTGGTAGGTAGTAGGTACTCACGAAATATTTATTAAATGAAAAAATTTTAAAATTAGTCACCATTATTATTTACCTCTTTATTTCTTTATTTTCTTCCTTCTTTAGTAACCATTGGAGATACTGAGCCATAACTGAACTCAAAACATAGCTCAGCCTAGTCATCACTTCTGCGAGGACTTCTCCCCGGATTCACTGACAATGTCAATTCCTCCTGTTTTACCCACTCACAGCATTGATCTGTTTTGTGATTCTTTGGTTTAAGTCTTTCTTTTCCACTAGACCTGTATCAGCAGAGACCTCATTTATTTTTGCTTGCCTCTGTATTCCCAAACTTTGTACAGTGTGCTTGGCCCATAAAATGAATGCAACAATGAATGAATGATCAAAATGGGCTCTCATTCTTTTTTTACCTATAATAAAACTAACTTTAAACATTGTTTGTCCCCTTTGGCTGTGCTATGTTTAGTGTTTCTTTGTGGATGATAAGCTTTCCTTATTGACACTGCACTGTATGACTTAAGCTAAGCTGTGTGCTAGTAGGTATTCACAAGTGTTTCTCTTTGGTTTGTATTCAGAGTAAAAGAAGAGCAGTAGGTTGCTAGATAGCAAAAATCCATTTACTACTGCTCATGTCTGTGAATGTATCCAATTAATATTATGCATTAAAATTTCACAATAAGGATGACCCGGAGATCAGACTAATAAGAAAAAGAACAAAGTAAAGATAGAAGCATTCTTCTTTATAGGAATAGGAAGATTATGGCAACGGTAGCATAGCCAAGAGAAAGGAATGGTTATTTACCGGAAGGCTGTCATACCAGACTCCATTCAAAGTACTTTGCATTTGTGATCCCATTTGAACTAAACCACGAATGTGGTTGAGGACAGACGACATTGGCAAATGTGGAGATGTGTGCATGTGCTTTGATGTGTGCACAGTTAGGCTCTATCCCTGCCTCTGCTTTATATTAGCTGTGCAAGCTTGAGCAGGTCAACTGATGCTCCTGAGCTTCTGTTTCTACATACCAGCTTGGTGATCAGATAAAGTAATGGACATGAACATTCTTTGAAAATATTGAGAACAAGTGCATTTGTGGATGCATGTGTATGTATGTGCGATGTTACAAGGGTCAAAGCAACAACCTATTCCTCTGGATATTGTAATAATTTTGCATGTCCCCAGGTGAACAGTTAGACTTGGGGTAAAGTCATATTGTATCATCTTATTACCCATTTACTTACTGCAACTCAATCCAGAAAGTATATTAAACACCTGTAATGTTCCAGACTCCATAAGGACATGGAGAATAAAATGAACTAAATATGATCCTGCCTCGCAGAGTTCACACTTAAGAGGAGGAAACATATGGGCATAAAAGTAACTATAATTCATGGCAGAGTATGCAGAGTGCTACTGGTGGCATTTTATAAACAAGACACTAGGAAATCACACTCAATCATTTATTTAATCAATACTTGTTATATCCGAGCGAGTTTAAACAGAAGCGCCACGCTCTGAGTTTGTGGAGAGTCCACTTCCAGGGCTGGCATCCAAGGGTCAGCTAGCGCTGAAACCTCTCTGCCCAAAACAAAGGGCAGTCAACATTTTTATATCAGTTTAGGGTCAGGGAGCAGTAAGCAGATTATTACAGAAGCAGAAGGAGCAGGTTAGGGGAAGGGGGGGTGCCTAACAATAAAATTCTATTTAAAGTTGTTTTTCACTCAGGATGTGGGGTAGGCAGTTACACAGTTGCAGGTACAGGATGTATGGGCCAGCGAGCCCTGTTTCTCAGAAAATTGGTTACAAAGAAGCCAGGTGTCTCAGACTACAAAGTTCTTGGAACAGAATGCCCTAGGTAGCTCAGGGTGGGTAAAATGGAGTCAGCAGGATTGTTTAAAGTGTTTTCAAAACAGCTAAGCTAGGGTATTTCATACTGAATACGATGGGCCAGGCACTATTCTAGAACCCAGAGAGATCACGGTGTACAAGAAAGGCAAGGAGCCTGTTTTCATGGGGCTTACTTTCCAGTGTGTGGAGACACAGAACTCCCTGGTAATGCCATGGATAAAGAAAATAATTTCCATTAATTACTGTGTTGAATAGAATAAGGTCATGCGATCATGAGTTCATTTGAGGGGTAAGATAGAAGGTGGTCAACTCTGATACCTCGGCTGAGACTGGCATGATAAGAATAAAGTAGATTTGGGAAGAATTTATGAAAGAGATCTTCCACCCTGAGTGAACAGCAGGTGCTAGGATTAGGAGACAGAAATGAGCTTGTGCGACTTTGGATCTGAAAGAAGGGGAGATGTGAAAGTTCACTGTGACCAGTGAGAAAGTGCTATGAGGAGCGATGAGCGAGGGTGGATAGGGGCAGATGGCACATTACATTTTGGCTATGGTGAAGAATTTGGGGTCCAATCAAGGTGCCATGGAAGCCACTGAAGTTTCGAAAAAGAGAAGAGATAGGATTTGATTTCCATTTTAAAAGAGCAATCTGGTTATTGTGTGGCAAGTGAGGACTGTCGTGGGGAGAAAGTGAATCCAGGAAAACCAGACAAGATGCTATTTTTGTAATCCAGGTGAACGATGATGAAGGGTGACCCGTAACTAAGCAAGGAGCGGTCTAGGTGGTGAGAAAGAGACAGATGCAGGATGTATTTTGGAGGTAAGCCAACAGAGCTGCAAGAAGAGGAGAAAGGTTGCTTCTAAAGAAAGAATGCTTCCGTTTCTATTTTTAGTTCAAAAGCCTTTTATGTCAAACAATTATAGCAGCTAACAAATTGATTCTATAAATATATCTAATGTACATTTAAGCTAATATTAAATTTCTTTGGGCCTTCAGAGTTTGTATTACAAAAATAGCACGAAATAAAAATCCTTAATAAAGCTGTAAAATACAAAAAAGAAAAATTGTTTAAATAAAAATATATACTATAAAATATGCTACATACATATCTAAGACGAGAATGCCTCTTTTTCCCTTAGAATTGAGATTTGATCTCGTATTTGGGGGCGGGGGGAGGCACGCTGTTGTACCAGGTTTTGCCTCTTTCTGTGGCATCTTTCAAAAACAAAACAATGTTAACGTTATCACAAATGCTAGGTGTGGACATTTATTTCATCATATATGGGAGGCGACTTCCACCACTGGGGCAAACGGACCTGAGAATGCCGAGATGTCCCAAGAAGTCAGGAGCTGATGAAGCCCATGTCCATCTTACCAAGACCTTGAATATAATGCAGAGTCCCTGCTGCAAATCCCTTCCCATCCGTGCTTTGAGACGGAAGGAGGGAAATTGCAGCTATTTACAGCAACCACCATCTGAGCAAGGACTGAGTCATGCAGTACCTCGGGGAAGCTAGGTTGGAAACCCTTGTCAACATGCAGTCAAGTCTAGAGTTAGAGCTGGCCAGTGTGCGCCCTGCTTCTGCGGGAGGGTCCCCGGGCCGTTTCGTATTTGTTTTTCGTTTGTCTGCTGTTTGTTGTTTTTTTTAGCCCTCTCTCTAAAGGCTAAGGACTCCACCGAGGCAAGGAATGGGCGGGATTGAGTCCTGCGCGGGCGCGCCCGGGGAGCGCGGCTGGGAGCCGCAGGGTCGCAGCTCGCCGGCGTGGATCCGCCCCCTGCCCGCCCCGCGCCGACCCGCGGCTGCAGGAAGTCTCCGGCCGCCCGCGAGGCTGCAGTCTGGCGCGCACCAGCTCCCGGCGCCGTCCTCTCCCCCGCCGCGCGCAGTCATGGATCTCTGCGTCCTAAAAGAGAAAGATAATGCCGGGTTAGCGTATAAATAGACGGTTGCATGCTCTCCCTGCGAAGCATCGATTGAGGCCGCTAAGCTGACTATTGATCTAATTTTAACTTCCATGTTCGCGCGCACCCTCCCCGCCTCCCTGTCGCGGCTCGGCGGAGCGCGGGCCACGCTGTCTCTCGTGGCCGCCAGAGGGCGGGCCACCCGTCTTCCCACCCTGCGCGTCTGGCCCCTCTGTTTACGCAGACGTACAATGCTGGCCTTTATTGGGTTTGAAAAATAGGAGTTTGATTTTCCTGCACCGGGATGACCTCAACACTCATGAAAGTCAGAGGAAAGCGGGGAATCGGATGACAGGCAGCCGGGAAAATAAAGCTTGCATTTCACCTCCTCCCACGCCACCACCTACACAGCACTCGGGATGTGCTTCTCATTTTAAAACCACCTTGCTGAAGCCGGGAAGTGGGGGAGGGCGGTAGGAGTGGAATGTTAAATTCTTCTTGGTACTCTGGCACTCGGCGTGCAGCGGCTTCTGTTTAGAAGGTTAATGTCACCTACTCTCTGCCTACAGAGCCTCTTGTAAGGGCGCTCTCCTGAACTGTCACCAAATGCCAGTGCACCCACGTTCTCGAGGACTGATTTGACTAACATGTTATTGATTATTTCTAGACATAATCCATCTTGCCGAAGTTTAAGTAATGGTCATCAGCAATTTTATACTACTGGCTTGTGAATTTCAAATCCGCTTACGGCTTCAAATGAGGAAGGTTGGGAGTTAAAGTTATCATAGTTTTGCTTGCCACCTTTTGGGACCACAGCACATCAGGATAGGGGGAATAGGGTAAAGTAAATGCGAAGGAAAGGGAGACAGAAAACAAAGATACCTCCCCGGAAATTCCCCAGCCCTAGAACTCAGCATGTGAACAAACTTTCCTCTGGGATTGAGTGAAATATATTAATAGGAGCCCATGTTTCTCAAGCACTTGCTATGTGCCAAGCATTGTACTAACCATTTCATATTTGTTACTTCATTAAATCCTCAACACAACCTATTAGATTCTATTATTATCCACATTTTTAGAGTTAAAAAAACTGAGGCAAGTTAGTTGCACAAAATCGACTAGCTAGAAAGAGCCAAGATTCAAACCTCAGTGGAGGCTGACCTAGAACCTTGCTCCACATCACCATGTCAAGTGTCGAGAACATGCCCACCCTTGGTAAAGTCTTAAACTCTCTGCATCTTTAAGCAAAGGACAGTGCATGTGAAGAAAGATGACCACTTTCAAATAAGGCCTACCTAGGCCAAAATGCAAAAGCTCTTCACAGGGAGAGCTCTTGCAAAAGTGAAAACCTTATGAAGAAATGATCATCCGCAGTGTTGCTCCTGATAATAGCTTATAGGATGGAAATAAAGTAACCAGAAGAAGGAAACTTTCATTAAGGGGCCCTCACCTGTCTATTCATTCAACAAACATTTACGTACAGTGGACTGGCCATTGTGGTGGGCAGAGAAATACCGCGATGAAGACAGAAGTGCTTTATCCCCTCATGGAACCTTGTGAGAGAAAGGGGTTATAACTAAGTGACCAATCAAACACGTAATTATAATTTGAGATGATTACAAAGGGGCCTGGTATACTTGGGAGGAGGGAGTCAAGAAGGCCTGTCTGAGGAAATGCCATTTGCATGGAGAGACACAGCATGAGTAAGGGTTAGCTGGGTCCAGGATGGGCCTGAGCATAATATGGAGAGATACGGGGAAGCCTTGAGGAGGAAACGGTGTTGGAGAATGAGTAGGGCAGGAGGCTGGAGAGCGTACATGGGATCTGATAAACCAGAGTAAAGATTTGTGACATCGTCTTAAGCACAATGGGAATACCTCCTTAAGAGATTCAAGAATGAGAATAAAGTAATCCAATGTGTGTTTTAGAAAGTTGCTTTGTTCGCAGTGCGGAGAATGGATAGGAGGTGGGACGAGGGAGTGAGCGTGAAGAGACCTCAGGAAGCTTGCACACTGCTAGCTCAGTGAGGGTTGATGGGGGTTTGGACAAGGCCTGCCGTAGCGGAAATTGAGAGAAGTGGATAAGCTGTTTGCAGTTTGGTGATGGATTGGACAGGATGGCTGATGGGTGGAGAGAGGTCAAGGATCCCTCCCAGTTTCTGGCTTGAGGCACTGGATTGAATGGGGCATCATTTACTAATCCAGATGACATGAAAAGAGGAGCAAGTTGGGGGACTCTTGGTTTGGGCCTTTCCTATTTGAAGAATGAAGGCTGCTGACTATTCAGAAGGAAAAGAGACGTCAAAAGTAAGCTTGAGTGACTTATTGATACGGACAAGAGACGGGGAAATACTGGGTAGAAGAGGGCGGTTCCCCAGCAAAGGCCCCCACCTCAAGCCTGGTTACCCGCAGCCCTAAATGAGGACGGGCATTCTTGGTTTTGCTCCCAAAAAGTTGCCTTTTGGCCACTACCTCCCCTGTCCTGTACCCACATACATCCCAAACCCCAGGCTCAGAGGCAGACTAGAAGACGAGGAGACAAGCAAACGGCGGAACGTCACGGCAGAGAAAGAGAGAAGAGAAGGAGCATCTGAACACAGGAGTTTGGCTATGGACAGTCGGAGAAGAGTTGGCCACTGGACGGCCAAACTCCAGGAAAAGATCATCTTCCCACTCGCTCCCCTCTTTCAGCTCCCCATCTATCCTGCTGAGAGCCACCTCCACCACTCAATAAAACCCCCGCATTCATCTTTCAAGTCCATGTGTAACCCAATTCTTTTGGGATGTTGGATACCAAGGGGCCAGTGAGCTGGTTAACACTTAAGCCGTCTGTGGGTGGCAGAGCTAAAAAAAGAGCACTGTAACACTGGGGTCACAGGAACCTACCCAATACCTGCACCTGGCTGTCTGCATGCTCCCCTCCTGTAAGGGGTTTGAGCTCATGGCGGTGGAACAGAGAGCCGCACTTTGTCACATACCCTGCAAGTGGGGGCCAGAGAACTCTCCCATCTCATTGTTACTGAAGTGACTTTTTTTGTCATCGTTATCGTTGCCCCACTGTCAAAAAGGTAAGTTTTAGTATTGCTGTATGTGAACTGGAAGAAGAAAACAATGAAGCTGTGGTATATGTACTTGGTTTTTGATATGGTTTGGATCTGTGTCATCACCCAAATCTCACGTTCAATTGTAATCCCCAGTACTGGAGATGGGGCCTGGTAGAGGTGATGGGATCATGGGGACAGAGTTCTCATGAATGGTTTAGCACCAGTCCCTGGCGCCGTTCTCTTGATCCTAAGTGAGTGAGTTATTGTGAGATCTGGTTGTTTAAAAATGTGTAGCACCAGGCCGGGCACAGTGGCTAACACCTGTAATCCAAGCACTTTGGGAGGCTGAGGCGGGTAGATCACGAGGTCAAGAGATCGAAACCATCCTGGCCAACGTGGTGAAACCCATCTCTACTCTCTACTAAAAATACAAAAATTGGCTGAATGTGGCAGCATGCGCCTGTAGTCCCAGCTACTTGGGAGGCTGAGGCAGGAGACTCGCTTGAACCTGGGAGACAGAAGTTGCAGTGAGCCCAGATCGTGCCATTGAGCTCCAGCCTGGCGACAGAACAAGACTGTCTTAAAAAAAAATTGTAGCATCTCTTCCCGTCACATGGTCCTGCTCCTACCATGTAAGATGCCTGCTCTGGCTTTGCTCTCTACCATCAGTAAAAGCTTCCTGATGCCTCCTTAAAAGCAGATGCAGCACTATGCTTCCTATACAGCCTGTGGCACTGTGAGCCAATTCAACCACCTTTCCTTATAAATTACACCGTTTCAGGTATTTCTCTATAGCAGTGCAAGAAAGGACTAATATACTTTTGTTAAAAAACCTGGAGTCTGTGTCCGCCAAACTAAAAACCAACAAGCAGTAACTCTTTATCTGAATATCACTTGCAGGACCAGTAAGCAGCATTGTGGTTTATAGTCCCACATATGAGGAGAATCACAGAGAGATAGAACTGGAAAGGATCTCATTACACTCATTAGGAAACCAAAGACCCAGAGATGAAGTGATTTGTCCAAGGTCACACAGCAAGTTTGTAAGTGAACAAAGGTAGGGGTCAGTGAACAGGTCTCTGGTTCTTTCTTATGCCTCCCTGCCTCTCAAGGGTTAAGACTTTCTCTGTTAGACACATATGCCTTATTCATAAGGAGAGGATGCTGGGCTATTATTAAACCTGGGAATACACTTCCATTCAAACTCTGAGAAATGCAAGTGTCTAGACAATACCTTCTCCCCACCATTCTGCAATTCTCCAGGACAAGAACCCCAGCTTCCCTTAGCATAGCTGGCATTTGGCTAGGCCTGAAGTCATCCAGCTTCTGGCAAGAGATCATTCTTTCTCTAGGCAGTGGGTGTGGACAGATCATTTTCTTCCTTGGGTCCAGTAGGATGTGCATCAGACCCTTTACCTACTGAGCTCTCTCCTAAGTTATCATAAAGTCCGCCTGGTCCTTTCTTTCCTCCTCATTCGTTGTCTTGCCTTCCATTCTTTGAAAAGTTTAGAATTGGAGTGGAACTAGAAATCATTATCCTGTACTAAAGAAGCATCTCTGCTTTAGAGTCATGGAAATGTCGTTTCTTCTTCCTGATATGTGTAGAAGCATGAGATGAAATCAGTTGTCCCATGACTTTGACTTATTAAGAGTGGAAACATGATTAAATTCTGCCACTACCAAGGTAAATCAAGAAAAAATGAAAATGGTTTAAGTCTATTTATCCATCACGCCATTTTGAAATAAGGTTCTCTGTAACTATGATTTGTGGAGGTTATGGATCTTAGATGTTAGGTATATTTATGTCCTATATCCTCTAATTCATTGATTTATTTTTGTCTCTTCAAGTAGTAAATACTATTGTTCCTTCATTCATGATTCTTCTGAAATATTTCATTTCCAGAATTATCACCCTCTTTCTTCTGTTACAAGGACAGTAATATTTAATGACAGTTTTCAAAAGTAGGATATATTCTATGCTATGATTTACAGAAAAGCCTCTGATGGCATTTCTTAGCAGACATTGGCATTTATGCAACAGAAAACAGTCATAACAGTTTTTTAAATAAACAACTATGTAAAAACAATGGCACAGGGAGATAGGAGTCCTTCTGCAGTGTAAAATTCAATCGCTGGGGACTGTAGATAATTTAATCAAATTACTTAAATGCAAAAAATTGCCTTATTAGTTAGTCAGAGTTCTTTCCAAAAATTCTTCCTACATTGTCCATGGGAGGTTTAATATTTTTGTTTATATTTTTCTGCATTTTTAAGGGTTTCTGTAATGCAAATAAGTTACCTTTGTCAAGAGTAAAAAAGAAAAAAGCATTTTTTAAAATGTATCCCACATTGGAAAGATCACCTCAAAATTTAGAGGATTATTGAGTAAAGGTAGATGCTCCTTTGATATTAATCCCCATCAAAAGTCATTTGGGGCAAGCTGCCTGCAAAAGCAGGGAGGGTCTGCCATATACATCAAGCTCATCCAACCTGCAACCTGAGGACCACATGTGGGCCAGGATGGCTCTGAATATGGCCCAACACAAACTTGTAAACTTTGTTAAAACACTATGAGATTTTTTTTGCGATATTTTTAAAGCTCAACAGCTATCGTTAGTGTTAGTGTATTTTATGTGTGGCCCAAGACAATTCTTTTTCTTCCCATGTAGCTCAAGGAAGCCGAAAGGTTGAACACCTCTGAAAACCACAGGAAGAGTTTAAGCATTGGGTATACTATTATTGATAAGGCTGCCCTTAAATAGAAAAAAAAAAGTTTATTATTTGATGCTGGAGAATAACTGTGATTTACCATTTGTATACCAAGATATACCCAAATGACATTGCTTTGACTTACTTCTCTAGAAGAGGCTAGGTTGGCACTGGCCCAGAACATAGGCATTAAATTGGTTGGAAGATGTCTATCTGGGATTAGGTGTCCAGTTTCTAACTATAAAGTACAATGAGTTAACTATCCTAATTAGGTTTAGCCCTTAACCCTGACCTCATTAGCAGACAGTGGCCCTAACTGCTCACTACCATGCAAGAACATTCTTAATATAAGATGCAAAGATTAATGAAGAAAAAGGACAATTTAACACTGTAAGAGGCCTTTCGCAACCAGTCAGTGGGCAAGGGATGGCAATTTCTTTCTGGAAATTGTAAGCAGATGAATCATTGAGAACAATTCTCTAAAGAAGCAAACAAAAGCTTTTTTTTCTGCTTTTCATGCTGCTTATCTGGCTTTGACAAGCTGTTCATTGATGAGAAAACATTTCTTTAACCACAAAGATTTTAGGAGGTTCCATTCTTTACATGGCCATCTTGATAGCCTTTGACATGCTAAGACATAAATCATATCAGCATGGTGTTTCCATCATCTCTCCCTGCTGGGCATGCATAGCTATTTTTTTTTTTTTTTTTTGGGTAGGCAACTCCTGATGCTAATTGAAGAAAAAAGACTAAACAAAAATGTCTAATTGTTTTTTCAGTTGCGTTGATGCAGAAACACCTTTTCCTACTCTTCAGTTGTTTTCATTGCTTCCTCCCCTTTTATTCCTTCCATTTGGAGTTGTAGCTCCCCATGCTTTTCCTGCAGAGGCCCACACATATGCATGTGCTACCCACTCCCTGGGTACAGAGGCAGGATGGGCTGTGGGCTGGTAACCCTCCTCCACAAACTTGCAAAGGCTTCACCCACTTCTCTCCTACTCTGAGAGCACAAGGGAATGTGTGGGAGTGAGGTGACCTTAGGCAAGGATACTCTCACATCTACTCCAATTTACGTGAAGAGTGCTCCATTTGCAAACTTCAGAACTTAATTACTTATAACAAATTACTTGTGGCAAACTCTACAACTCACTGGGGCAGTAGGTGACAGCGCTGTGCTTGGGAATTAGAATTGTAACATACAAACATTTTCATGACGGAGTGTGGGACAGAATCTATAGAACTGTGCTACAGTGGGTCCCAAGACCAACCAAGCACAGGATTTCACATTCAGAGCAGAAGTGTCTTTGTCAGTGGTGAGTCAATGTTCAATCTATATAAGAGAAAGATCTAATTCTTTAAGATCTGATGCAAATTAAAAGAATCACCATGTACAGAAATACTGAAACAATCCAGATGAGAATGATACATATTAATGCTGAAAAGCTACATTGATCAAGGCACTTACCCTTTTGGTAACTCAGTTTCCTCTTCTTTAAAACAACAAGGAGAATAGGATTTCCTTCATAGGACTGTTAATACCTGTAAAGTACTGTGAATGCTATTTGCCTTACAGGAAGCTCGCTGTAAAGTTAACTCCACTATTATTACTCTCATGACTCTGACACGGCCATTTCTGTGGCTAAACTGAGGATAAAAAGCACTCTTAGTGTTGCTAGTTTTACTAGTTCTAAATCCACCCTAACTATAACATAATGATGAAAGAAAGATGGATTTACGAGTATCCTTTAGCCACTTCAATTTATTGTTGAGTCAGAATGAGAAATAGATAAATAGAAAATTAGCCTTTAAAAATTATTTCTAGTGGAAGTGTAAATTGACACAAACCTTCTAAAGTGTGTTAAGAGCTTTAAAATACAAATACCCTATGCACCAGCAATTCCTTAACTGTGAATTTGTCTTATGGGCACAATCAGAGATGTGTGAAAAGTACATGTGTAAGGTTCTTCATCAAACTTGTTTATAATACTGAAAAATTGGAACAGCCTTAATGTTTAACAATAAGCTACCATTTAAGTAAAACACGTACATTCATGTGGTCGAATGCTAAACAGACATTAAAAACCGTGTTGTAGAAGACTATATATTGACATGGACAAATGTTCACAATATATAACCCAGTGAAAATAGCAGGCTGCAAAACAGTGTATCATAACAATCCTATTTGAATGTAAGTGTAACAGTTGGACTGAAGTAGATCCATGCAAATTCTTTTAAATGAAGCTTGCTATATTCTCAAAACTTCTTTAACCTTAAAATCTACCCAGAGCATATGTCTTATTTTTTTCTTTGCCCTATTTTTGTTTAAATCTTGGTCTAGCCCACTGATTTTTGCGATCGAATCTGGTTATTAAAGTCTTAGGCTTTCTCTGTTGACCATTCTGTCAAACTTCAATATCATTAGCTGACCTTACTCACAAGTACAAGCTTTCTCTCCCTGAACTAACACTGTCTATTCCACCTTCGCTGACTCCAACGCCAGCGGGGAGGAGAGAGCAATCCTCTTTTTGTGCCTGGGAGCAGCAGCAGCAGTAGTAGGAGGTGCATGCATCCTGATCTGGTGGCACTTTGTTCCATGACATCTGCCATCTTGCTGTAGCTGTATTCATGGTTTCCTGAGGCCATGTTCAGCTTCATGCCAGCTCCTTCACAGGACTCCTTTACCCTAGAGGGGCAGCTGTGTGTCCCTTCAGCCCCTACTCAGGTTGCTGTACACCTGTGGCCTCTCCACAAAGCTCTATGCTTCTGGTAGACATCCGGGTCCTCTTCTGTGCCTTCTGAGAGCCGCAGAGGACAGGGGAAGATATATCTACTTCCTCCTCCCTCTTTCCTCTTCCAGGCACACTAAAGGATCTCTTCAAGCCCCAGTGGCATACATGATGCCATCAAGCCTTCTGTCTTCTGAAATTGTGTGAGGGGCAGGAACCTTCACTGTTATAGTGAACCCCAAGTTTCTCTTCAAAGAGTCAGTATGTCAGTATGTTCAGCTGTCATATTCTTCAGTTCTCTATTTTAAAGTTTAACTTCCTTGTAATTCCAGTAAATAACCTTCTCTACTGGTTTTAATCAGTAGTTCACATCTGTTTCCCTGGCCCCCCTGCTCCATCCTGACTCATCCTGGTCACCTTTTCCAGTCACCTGCTCCAGTCACCTTCTTTGACTTAGGTCACCCCTGGCTACCTGTTCTGACCCGCCTGTAACCATCCTTCCTGCCAAAACGCGCACCCTGTCACTCCAGCTTGGACCCCTGCTGTCTTTAAAATAGCCAATCGGGATTAGTCTAGCTTGTGCAGTCTAACCGTAGCCAATAGGGGAACGACACAGCAGTAGGGAGGACCCCTGTCAGGCATAAGTACTCCTTCCCATCTTGTCCAAGCTTACGGCCACCATTGCTCCATCCATGAGCTGCACCCTTCTATAGAAATAAGTTGCCTTGCTGAGAGGATTTATCTTTGAGTGCTATTTCTTTTGCAGCATCGAAATTTTACTTATAACATTCACCCTCAAAGAGACACATGTCAAACAGCTCCCTTACTCCCTGGGGGGGTGGTGGGGGAAGTGGGATGGCGTGGGATAGTGGAAGGACCATGGAGCAGAGGAAGACAATTTGTCATCCCTGAGGGATACCAGAGAGCCATCCTCAGAATCCCTTACAGTACTCCTTCTATTTTTTTTTTTAACAAATCAACTATAATAAATTGGATTACATAAGGTGAAATGCACCATTATAAACATACAGTTTGATGAGCATTAAGAAACGCATACACTTATGTAAGCACCACAATCAAGATGTGGCCACCCAAAACCCAGGCCCCAGGGGGAGTCTAGGAGATGAGGAGACAAGCAGACAAACGGCGGAGTGGCCGGCAGAGAAAGAGAAGAGAAGAGCATCTGAATGCCAAAATGAGTTTAGCTGGGGACAGTCAGAAAGGAGTTTGGCCATCTAGTGGAATCCAGTGGGGAAGATCATCATCCCACTCCCTCCCCCCATAATCAAGATAGGGAACATTTTTATCTGTCCACAAAGTCCCCTCTTACCCTTGCCAAGTCAATACCTGCTCTCCTGTCCTGGGCACCACTGGTCTTTCTGTCCCTTGAAATACACTGCACACTTGCTAGCATTGCATGTAAGTGGTATAACACAGCATGTATGTTCTTGCCGCCTGCGGCTAAGCGTGATGTCTCTGAGATGTTTTCATGGTATTGCTGTAGTTTGTTACCTTTCATTGTTAAGTTGGGTCCCGTTATATGGATATGTGACAATTTGTTTATCCATTCACTGATTGATGGATATTTGGGTTGCTTTTCTGATGGGAGTCAGCGGGGGCAGTTATGACAAAGAAAGCTGCTATAAACATTTATGTACAAGTCTTTATTTATGTGGATTTGTGCTTCATTTCTATTGCGTAAATACCTAAGATTGGAGGGACTGGGTCATATGATAGTGTATATATAACTTTATGAAACTGCCAAACTGTTTTCCAAAGTAGTTAGTTGTACTATTTTTTAATCCCTCCTGGAAGTGTTATAAAAATTCCAGTTCCTCCACATCCTTGCCAACACTTGTTTTTGTCAGTCTTTATAATTTTAGTCTAGTGGGTGTATAGTATATCTCATTATGGTTTTAATTTGCATTTCCCTGATGACTAATGGTGTCAAGCATCCTTTAACGTGGTTATTAACCATTTGTACGTCTTTGTTGGTGAGGTGTCTGTTCAAATCTTTTTTTTTAAAATAAACTTTTTATTTTAGAAGAGTTTTTGATTTACAGAAGAGATTCAAAGATTGTGCAAAGAGATCCCATATACCACAGTCCCAGTTTCTTCTACTGTTAACATCTTACATTACTGTGATACATTTGTCACAATGAATAAGCCAATACTGACATTTTGTTATTGAAGTTCATAGTATATTCTGTGTCTTCCTTTCTTTTCTTACCTAGTGTCATTCCCTCCCCACGTCTCCCAGGACTGCATGCGGGATAGTACATTGAAAATGATTGCTATATCTCTTTAGGCTCCTTTAGATATCCGTTTCTTGGACTTTCTTTGCCTTTGATGACTTTGACAGTTTTGAGAAGTACTGACTAAGCATTTTGTAGAATGTCCCTCAGTTGGAGTTTGTGATAGCTTTCGTGTGACTCCCCTGGGGTTGTGGGTTTTGTGGAGGAAGACCACAGAGGTAAAGTGCCATTCTCCTCTCATGATATCAAGGGTCTATGCTATCAGCATGACTTATCACTACTGATGTTAACCTTGATTACATGGTTAAGGTTGTGTTTGCCAGGCTTCTCCATTCTAAAGTTACTTGGTTTTTCCTTTCCCATACTTTACTCTTTGGAAGGAAGTCACTAAGCACTGCCTACATTTACAAGATAGGGAGTAATACTCCATCTTCTCAAAATGGAATGTGTGAATAAATTATTTGTAATACTTCTGTATGGTAGGTTGGTCTATGTGACCAGGTTTTTAAAATCCAGTCATTTTTATATCCTATGGATAGTATGCACTCAGTATTTATTTTCCACTTTGGATTATAAACCAAATTTAATTATTGATTTTGTCGCTCACATTGTTTCCGCTTTGGCCATTGGGAGATTCTTTAATTAGTTCCTATATCCATCTGACATAGCCTCATCATTGTGTTTTCTCGAGTACTTCCTCACATTCTGAAACTACAAGATAAACAAGGCTCATCTAGTATATCCCTCGCCCCAGCCCTGGGACCGGCCATTTGTCTCAGGAGCCACAGTTCTTTTATTGGAGAATGTTATAAGAAACAAAGAAATAGGTTCTGGGTGTGATCATTTTTACTGGGGTGTCTCTTGTCTATTTTTAAATTGGATTGTTTATCTTTTCATGGTTGAATTATAAGGGGTGTTTTGGGTTTTGTTTTGTTTTTAAATCTGAATACAAATTCTATCTTTTCTCCCAGCCCGTGGCTAGTGGAGGGAGGAGAGTGGGTGGAAGTGAGAGAGAGAGAGATGGAAATGTTGTGAGTATAAAGAATTGTGTTGGTTACTTAGATGAGGCCAATCAGAACATCATGGAAATATTTTTTAAAATGTTCTTTACATTGAATTTCCGGTGCTCAGACTATAATTGTCGGTGCCGTTTTGCCTCAAAGTCCACTAGTCTCAGAGGAGCAAAGTGTCGCCTGGGTTTGCTCCTTCTCCTTGGATGAGCAACAGTGTGGGAGGAATGGCTGTGAGACATGAAGAAATGTTGAATTCGAACGTAAGTCCACAAAAGACTTAAGCTTCAATAATGGCTTCAATAAAATCTGAGCTGAAGTGAGCATGATTATTTTATATGACATTGAAAAAACTCAATGTCAAATATGGCTGCTGTTTTTAGGCTTAACACAGAAAAGAAGCTCATGTGTGGAGACAGATATGTAGCTACTCACAATCTACAGCAAGAGGAACGTTGACACCAAAGTTCTGGCAGTTTTAAATCCTTTCTGATGACGGAGATTTTAGTGACAGTTTCTCAAAATATAGCAGTAAGCCAAAATATTCATTTCCACACCAGCTGAATGACTGCTATGTGTAGGCAGGGCATTATGAGGAAAGAAAAATCAAAATTAATTCTCTTTTCTCCATAAGCTTACAGTTTGGTGCAATGATTTCTGGAATTTTTAAATTGTACACCCACATTTAATTGTACACCCATGAATTACAGTATGACCTAATCCTAGAAAATAAATTCAAAATGATGAAAACCGAGTGACTTAGAATCAGTTAATTAAAAGTATCATTTGACTATAATAGTTTTGCAAGCTCAGCTATTATTTAAAAATTCAAGTGAGATGGAAACAAGTTGACTCATGACTCACCTTAAAAAAATGATCATCGTTGTGAGTTTTTCAGCAAAACGTCCTCTGCCATCTATCTATATCTGATTGTACAATTTCTGTACAATAGGAATTGTTGCTTATGCTGTGCCAAGGTAATCTATTGAGTCATTAACGAAAACGTTTCCCAGTTTTCTCTTTTACTAAGGCAGGGAAATCTTTAAGGAGACATGTTAGAAATCCAGACTTTTTCAGATTTTTGAAAGATAATATAATGCATGAATAGTACATTACATAACCCCCCAAGCAGGATGTGAGACAGATCCCAAAATCAAACTCTTTAATATCTCTAAGTGAATATTTGAATATAGATAGAATGCATTAGTGCTATAAATAATCTCATGTCAAACCACTTAGGTCTTGCCACCAAATGACCATGGCAAAAATGCATTTTTTTAAAAAAGAAAAGTTTTATTTCTGGAGATTTGGGGATTTTGAAATTTTAAGTAAGAAATCACACTGAGTTATGTTTGAAAAAATTGTCAACAAAAGAATAAAAACTAAAAGGAGTTTTGGGTCAAAATTGTTCATCAGTCAAAACATTCTCATTTCTATGAAAGATAGTCATCTGAGATAGGCCCTTGACTAACCTTTGTCGGGGCTGGAGCTAGCATGTAAATGTGTTGTAGAAAAGAAATGGCTTCTTGTCACATGACCGGGAAAGATTAGGCTCACGGACACATAGAAGGGTGAGGAGCAGAATTTATTGGGTGAAAGGGAAAAACAACTCAGCAAAGTGAGATAGAGTCCTGCTAACAGGCTCTCCACCTCACTGCTAGAATCCCAGGTTCCCACCCAGGAAGAGGAGAGGCCAAGCTCCTCCCTCTACAAAGGATGAGAACTTCTCAAGGCTCCACGCTGTCCTCTGAGAGCACAGGCCCATGGGAGTTCTCCAGGGAGCCTTTTTCACTTAGCTGTCTCAAAGGGGGACCTTCATACCGCATGCTAACAAACTGTTTAGTAAATATGTCCTGTCTGTCTACCTTTTTAAGGATACCTTCATAGTGAGATATTTTTAGAAGATGACTCTATTCAATTTTTTTATGACTGGGTATCATGAAAGGGTGAGTAATAAAATAAGGACATATATAATTTATAAGTTATTATTTACTTGCTCCATAAAATTGAATAGTTCTCTTCCCCTTAATATATAAAATATAAATTATGTTGTTATAATCAAATTTATACATGATTGACAGTAATGAACTAATTGATTAAAATGTTTAATGTAGATTAATAAAAACGTTAAAAAATTAATGTAAAACTTTATATTGGCAAATTAAAAAATCTATGTTTCCCAAAATATACATTTTTATCTATTAAAATTAAAAGGCAGAATATGAATTATATGACAAACAATAAATTTTAAAGTTTAAAAGTAATACAACAAAAACATTATTTTATTTTAAAAAGGTAATTACCTTTTAAAAATGCATTTGTAATAAAATATTCACAATTCTAACATTTGATGTCTATCTGGTTGCCAATGTCAAGAATCAGTATCTTGATTCTCGCATGTTATGTCTAGACCTGCATATATACATTTATACATATAGATACATTTAAGAGTAATTCAAACTTTTTAGCATTGCAAAGTGTTTCTCAGCTACCACGTGGAAATGCTGTGAACATCACATTAGTGCATGAGCCCTTCTGGACCATGAATCAGACAGAACACAAAGGGAAACAGGAAAGTGGACTCTTAGGTTAAAAGCACATATGCAGAAGGCTAAAATGTTAATCACATATTATTCAAAAATTTAGGAGTAGTACAAATTTTCTCCTTAACCAGAGGCCCTTGAACATTTAAAGAAGTGAGTCATACCTAGATACCTCATGGGGTTCAGATTATTCCCATTTTTCTGCTCCCCTAAATTCTGAACACTGTGTCAATTTTCAGAAATGCTTTGGGCCGTCTGTGTGTCAGGGATGGCACAGGTATAGCAAGGGCTTCCAAACTAAAATGCAGTTTGGGTTTTGATGAAGTACAACTATTGCAAAACCATGAAGTGATTAGAAAACTTTCTGTTCTTTCTGCTTAATGCGGGTGAGCACTAATTTATTTATTTTCTTCTCTGTACATATTTCTCCACAAAAATGCACAGACTACTGAGAATGGCTATGAGAGCAATAAAGAAAGAGCTAAGTCTCCGTATAGCCATCCTAACACAAGGATGAAGTGACTAAGAATTCTGTTGCCTGAGGCTAGTGGAAGGTGTGCTTGTCTTTGTGGACAAGTGCTGCAGCCTAGTGGAAAGATGGTCGTGCCTGGCCTTGATTGGTGGCTCAGCCACCCACAGTTCTGTGAACTTGAACGAATTCTGTTCTCTGTCTGAGCCTAACCTGTAAAATGTAGGTTTCGTGTGTCTTGCAGAGTTACTATGAGGATATAAAATAATACCCATCCAGCATACGGCATTTGATAAATGACAGTTTTCATGAGTGTTATTCTGATTGCCAGGACACTATACAGCTACCCACATCAAGAGGAAGAGTGTCAGAGAGTGGAGTGAGAGGTGACAGACCACAGGCATTCTAGAATAACCACAATGGTCAGCACCTCATCTCCCTTAATGTTGACAGTTTGCATGGCCCTGAAGATGCGCAGCGAGCCCTTCCACAGTCTCCACCCCACTCCCTTTCTCCCTCTGCCTAGAAAGCCAGGAACCTCTGTGACAAATTCCAGGCACCCTTGCAGCAAATGCAGTAAAAGCTCAGAACCACAGGGAGTTACTAGACATGCAACACCATGGCTGGGTTCTGCTTTTACTCAAAAAGTTCATTTTCTCTAGCTCCAGAGAAACAGACAATCTAGGACTGAAGTCAGAGCTTCATTTGCTTTCTCTTCCAATTCCTTTCATAGCCGATGAGCCTTTGGTTTCATCTTGAAAGTGCCCTAATAGGTCCACATCCTGTTCATCTTTCTTGGAAAAATCAAAAAGCAACGCAAGCTCATGGACGCCATGCTCCTCGGGAGGCCAGATGGGGGCCTGGGGCTTGAGGAAGGGAAGAAGACAAGCTGTAGTGCTCACCCCAACCGGGCTGGCATTAGGAGGTGTGGGAGAGGCGACTGCCTGCACCCTGTAACCTGGGAGGAAGAGGGTAGGGAGACGACTTAGGAAGAGTATATTATTTTGCTAGGGCCATGTAACAAAGTCCCACAACCTAGATTGCTTAAAACAGCAGAAATGTATTGTCTCGCAGCTCTGGAGGCTGCAAGTCTGAAATCCAGGTGTTGGCAGAGCCGTGCGATCTGAAACCTACAGGGGAGAACCCTTCCTTCTGTCATTTGTGTGCGGCACTCCATGCTGCCTGTGACGTCACATGGCACTCCCCCCGCGTGTCTTCATGTCGCCTTCCCTCCACGTGGCTCTACTCCTCTTCTTAAAAGAACACCAGTCATATTGGATTAGGGCTCACTCTTCTTCTGTGTGACCTCATCTAGACTTGATTGTGTCTGCAAAGACCCTATTTCCAAATAAGGTCATGTTCACAGGGTCTAGAAGTTGGGACTTCAGCGTGTCTTCTGGGGGAGGATACAATCATAACAGGGAGTGAAGGGGGGCAGTGGACCCTGGAGGTCTAACTTCCTCAGGTCTCCCCCAACTCCTGACACCACCTCTCCTTTTTGCAGTAATATAGAGTTTTGTACCTTTAACCTTCAGCCAGCTTTTCTCCTGTGACACCCAACATTACAATCCTCTGTGGGATCTTCTTCACAACTAGATTCCTAGAAAGCAGGATGGGCAGAAGAGCTGCAACCTCAGAATCTGCATTTTCTAGCCAGCCTGAGGATTACAGCTTTCAGGAAAAGAATAGGAGATTTGCTCTACTGTGAAGATGGAACAAGGAACCCCTCTAAAAGGCTTGTGGCCTCTCAAAGCATAAAAATAAAGGAAAATCTTGAGTTTCTCCAAGGAAAATTCCAGGCACCTAGCTAGCCCTGAGAGGTAAATAAGCAACTTGTTAAGCTAGAAGGTAATAGTAGCCTAAAAACAATAGCCAAGGAAGCTAGAATAACCGATGTTTGGTTTCCCTAGAGAAACAAAAGATAACATCTTAACATGTATCTCTGAGTTGTTTTTTAGAAACCTGGACCCCTACCAAATGGATCCTCCAGCACACAGAACTCAGGTAAGGGGGGAACCGAATACTGAATTCTACCTATCATTCTTCATTGTAAATTTCTTCCTGAGCGGCCTGGAGAAAAGACTCTCAGGGAGCTAACATTTGTTTCTGCTGATCCTAAATTTTTATTATTTTATTTATGTTTATTATTATTATTATTTTGAGATGGAGTCTTGCTTTGTCATCCAGGCTGGAGTGCAATGGCTCGATCTCGGCTCACTGCAACTTCCGCCTCCCGGGTTCAAGCGATTCTCCTGCCTCAGCCTCCTGAGTAGCTGGGATTACAGGCACGCACCACCACCAGCTAATTTTTTATTTTTAATAGAGTTGGGGTTTCACTATGTTGGCCAGGCTGGTCTCGAACTCCCGACCTAGTGATCTGCCTGCCTCAGCCTTCCAACGTGCTGGGATTACAGACTTGAGCCACCATGTCCAGCCAACCCTAAATTTTTAAACAAAGCTTCTTCTTAACCAATTGCAAATCAGAAAATCTTTGAATCTACCCATGACTCATAAGTTCCCATTTCAAGATATCCCACCCTTTTAGACCAAAACCAATGTGTAACCTCCATGTATTGATTTATGATTTTACCTATAACATCTGCTTTCCTGAAATATACCCCTGCCTTGAAAAACACTTGCCTGCAAGCCAGGAGGAAGGTCAGGATTTGAGTGTTAGCTGCCTGGTCCTCCTTGCTTGGTGCCCTGCAAATAAATACCTGACTTTCTCTTGTTGCTATCCTGATGTCCATGTTTGTCTTTGCTGTGCTAGGCAAGCAGCTCCCAGTCTGGTTTTATAACATTGCCAGCCATATCCACTATATGGTGAATAGATCACAGATCCTTTTGGAGTTCAGCTGTGGATGAAGTAAAGAAAAAAGAGAAGGCTTGGGAACTTGGTGTGGGATAAAGAGGACAAGGGATTAGAAGAAAAGATGCTGAGAATCTTAGATGGGGGAAAAAAACTTCCTGCTACTCTCTTTTGGCAACAGTGGGCCCTGGACACCAGCCTTTTTTATGTGGAAGCCAAGATAAATATTATTCAACTGGGTAATTTCAAATTGGACTGCTATGTTGCTACCATCCCCTTGCCAGTTAGCAAGTTAAGGCAGTCAGCCCAACAGTCTAGGCCAGGTTCTCCATTCTGCTAAGATTTTCAGGGCACAAACTGAGGTCCCCTCAGTCAAACACCATTACCCGAATAGACTCTGACCTCTTGCTGTTGTGGAAATGTGAGAGTGGTTAAGAAACAGTAACAGAGCTTGTCCTGCCCTACTTCGTCATATGCTGCATATGTGATAGACACATAGGGCTCTGACTAGGAATAAACCTGATATTCCACTCCAGGGGAGGGGTGCTTCCATTCCAGTGAAGGAATATTGGTGTTTATCTTCTCCGCTCACTCTGGACCCCGGAATTTTTATTGCAAACAAGAGTTCAGGGGGGACCTACTTTGTAGTAGCTATATACTGCCTTTGTAGTAGTTGAAGACACTCTTCCATGGAACTAAGTGAAAATAACAAAAAGGAAAACTGAGAGTGGTTGAGTCAATACAACGAAATGAATTATCCCCAATTTACTAAGTATACAACAAGCTATAAATAATACTGAGTTATGTAGCCTTGGTGTACTTCCCGTGCATCCTGTCAGAAAGACCCTGAACTTCCAGATATTGGAAGGAGACTCTGAGTTCCTTTTCTTCAACTTCTTTTCAATATTGCTTTAGAAGTTAGCTTCCTGGAAGGCTGGTGGCTGCCTGGTAAGGGAAAAACATATAGGAATGCATTCAAGAAATGAGTGGTTGATCTTGGGCAAAATAAAGAAGAGAGACTGTCCCGGGAATGAAAGGACAGAATAGACTCTGCATTTCCGGGAGGAAGATTCATATTAAATGTCCAACTACATGGACAAAGATGCCCCACTGAGGAAGCAGGGCAAGGAAAGGAACACTGCGGCCATTCACAGAAAGGGCTGGGCTAGGGGTAAAGATGTCAGTGTCCATCAAGGAAAGAGACTTCTGGGGAAAGGGGTGGGAGGAATACGTAATCAGTTTCATGCGTCTGTGTTTGGGGCCTAGGATGCTAGGATGTGGTCCTGTTTTCCACAGTTGATGAACTGATACAGAATAGACTGTTGTCACCAGTAGCTGTCAATGGAGCACTGACTCTGGATCTAAGACTCTCTGGGTTTGAATCCTAGCTCTGCTATCCTTGTCGCGTGACTTTGATCCAATTTAATTATCTTATCTGCTCCTTAGTCACAAAGGACTTATCTATAAAATGTAGATAAAAATAGTACCTACTTCAAAGTGTTTTGTAAAATTGAATTCATCTGAATAAAACAGAGTTTCTGGAACATAGTAAAGACTCTTAAGTATTCTTTATAAGAAAAACTAATTAGCCAAAATTGCCTTGAGGGTCTGCCTTGACTCTGGTTTTGGCTGGAGGTTTGATTCCGCATTGTCTTCTGACCCCTTTCTGATTTGTATTTGACCATGTTTTCCAATGTCCCACCACAATTCATGCTGAATAAGTCAGGACCTTGTAAGGGAGAAAAATTACATTTCAGAGAATGTATGTGCATTTGTTTATCGTTGAAGGTTTTTCAAGTCTCTTTTTTTTTTTTCAGTATTTTCAAATATGTTCCCCTATATCTAGCTATTTCTGTTTCTGTGTGCTACCGCATAGATCAGGGCACATTTCTCGTCTTCAAGAGGGGTAGCTCTTCTGTAGTTCTTAAAAATGTCTGCTTGTAGCTTCCTGAAAATGCCTCTTCCACTTGCCCTGCTATGATGGGATGAGTTGTGGACTCTCCTGCTTTTCTGTGGGAAGAGAAAAACTTCCAAATTCAACCCAGTAGCTCCCAACTATTTAGAATTTGTTTACTATATGCATATTTCCTATATTGTACTATTTATTATCAGTATTCTCTTCCTCTCTCTCCTTTCCTACTTTGCCCCCACTGCCCTATCTATCTCTTTCAATATAATAAAATACATCCACATACATCTGTGCCCTGAACTGTTTTCTTCTTAGAGTCCATATTCACTTGTCTTGCTTCACATACAGTGTGATTTGATGGGTGCATATGGCTGTATCTGCCCCCAAACATCATCTATTTTAGCCTCTCCCGAAGTCTGAAATTTCCCCGATTAAACACTCTGCTCTGGCTCAAGGCTTCTTCTCCTAAAGACTCCTGTACAAATACAAGCGATCTCCCCTAGGAAAGTTGACTCACTGGTAACATCGCCATGGTTTGTGAGATTCCTGCTTGATGCAGTGTCGCAGCAGGCTCCCTAGGGCATCAAATTAGTCTGTGAAGGAAGAAGAGGTATGGTTCAATAAGAAGAAACATCCTTCTGCCCAGTAGGCCCTATCAACCCAAGGAAGGGGGCTGCCCGTGCAGGATACTCTGCGCTGGGATCATGGTGGGACTGGGCCATCAGATGGGGAGAAGTGGGGACAGACCATTCCAAAGGGTGAAGAGGGAAATACCAAAGAAGAACTGAAGTTGTTAGCAAAGGGCCTTCAGTGAGATCTACTGTTTACTTTTAGTATTCATTTCTAAAAGGCATGTTTTATGTCTTAGGGACTTTCTGTTTTCTATAGCTTGGAAGAACATGTTTTCATCAAGGAAAACTATGTCCAAGATAATGTTACTCAGGGTGTTAAAGTTGATGTGCAGACACTGCCTTGAAAAGGATGTATTTTCATTCCTCTGCTTGCTTTTTCAATCCCCGAGAGAGGCACAGCCCCAGGGTTCGAGGGTTTCCTTTCGTACTGGGGTTGAATTCTTTTCCTCTTCTCATTCCAGCCTCCCTGGGAATGCTATCCTTGGCCATGGGGCTCTTCTCCCTTCTGCACAGAGCACCCCTAGATTGCTGGCTTATTGTATCCTTCCTAATAAGACTCTGTTTAACCTGAAATTGTATTGCTGTGCATTTCAAATTCTACTTCTGTGAGAATAAAAGACCTGATGTGAAATACACATAGGACACATAATAATCAGAAAAAGACAACACAAGCCCTTTAAAAATCTTGTCTAAGACTACCCTATCTGTTTAAAGCAGATCTCTGTTTTAGAGTAATTTGAGATTTTCCCCCTTCTTTTCTTTTTAAATGAAGGCAGCAAGGCACAGTGAAAAAACCATGAGCTATGGACCCAGACACACGTGAATTTGAACCGATTCTGGCTCACGCCTGAAGTGTGGCTGAAGAAGTCGTGTAAGGTCTCTGTGAGCTGCACCCATTCAGCTTGGATAGAAATCATTATGTTGTAGAGTTGCTGTAAGGATTAGGAGTCATTCCTCAATCCTAAGGCTGCTTTGAGGACTTAAAGAGTTCACATATGTCAAGTAATTAGCAAACTGCCTAGTACTTAGCAAAAGCTACAAATGCCATGTACTTTTATTCATATTATTGATTAAAAAATCATAAGCCATAAGGAAGAAAAACTAGAGACAGAAAAATAAAATTAAGCCAGACAGGGAACAGAGAACAAACACTGAGCATAGAGGGGTAGAGTTATATTCTTTTTCACTTTGAGTTAAGGTCCTGACTTTCTGACTCTGGGCACTCAACAGTGGAAGAAAGATGAGAGCCTCCCATGGCAGGGAAGATGGAGCGAGGAGGAAAATGACAGAGGAGGAAAAGGGGGCAGACAGGCTTTCAAGCAGTGTGGAAGCATTTGGTAATAGCTTCAAAATGGAAAATGCCATTATCATAAAAGCATACAAACAAGGAACTAGAGTAGTGTTCATTGTTTTAGAGTCACTTAGTCAATAACATTTATATTTTTTCTGATTATGAAAGTAGTATGTTTTCATATTGAAAAATTGGAATAGGCAGAAAGACACAAAGACTAAAATGAAAATAATCTGTAACACATAGAGGAATATTCATCATTTAGGGTAAGTCCTTTTAGCCTAATCTATATATATTTACATTTCTTCTACAAAGTTGAGCTTATTTTATGAAAGTAGTATAGCTAATGAGACAGCCAAGTAAAAAGGGGTCGCTGGAGGATCTCCTACTGGCCTGCACACTGGGAGGATGGGGTGGAGCCTGGGGAATTTTATGCCTTTGGCAGCGGGGAAGAGTCTGGCGCCTCTGGTTATCCTGTGTTATAAACTGGGATTCAGTCAATGAGTAGAGCGCGAGCCTGTTAGCAGGACTCCATCTCACTTTGCTGAGCTGTTTTTCCTTTTTCCTTTTTGCTCAATAAATTCCATTCCCCCTCACCCTTCAAAGTGTCTGAGCCAAATCTTTCCTGTTGTGTGACAAGAACCCAGTTTTGTCCTACAACACTAGGTTTTTACTTAATTATATATGAACGTTATCTCATGTCATGAAATATTCTAGCATATCTTTTTTTAAAATGTGCAATTAAAAATTCAAACATAAAAATAGAGAGACACTAGAATAATGAACCTCGTGTTTCTATCACTCACATTCAACAATTATCAACTCGTGGCCAATTTTCTTTCTTTCATACACTGTCTACTTCTCTTGAAGCAAATCTTAGACACAATGGAATTTTATCTACAAATATTCCAATATATATGTATCTCTGTAAGACATGGGATTCTTCTAAGGAATAGAATTAAAACTGTCACACCTAAAAATTAAAATTAAGTTTTGTTTTGTTTTGTTTTGAGACAAGAGTCTTGCTCTGTCACCCAGACTGGAGTGCGATGGCGTGATCTCGGCTCACTGAAACCTCCGCCTCCTGGGTTCAAGTGATTCTCCCGCCTCAGCCTCCTGAGTAGCTGGGACTTCAGGCACCCACAACCACACCGGGCTAATTTTTAGTATTTTGAGTAGAGACGGGGTTTCACTGTATTAGCCAGGATGGTCTTAATCTCCTAACCTCGTGATGCGCCCACCTCGGCTTCCCAAAGTGCTGGGATTACAGGCGTGAGCCACCACACCCGGCTTAAAACTAATTTCATAGTATCATGAAATGTGAATTTGCTGTTTAATTCTCCCGGATTTTCATATCATTTTTAAACTGTTTGAATCAGGATCAGATTTTTGGTGTTTCGAGATTGGGCCAAAACTCTGAGTTTAAATTGAAAGTATTAATATGAACTCACAATATATTTTATCTAAAACAAAAACTGTATTTTTTAAGCTCTGTATACTGAAGAAGCCTAGAAGCAATGACTAACCCAGGAGCAAAGAACACCTCTAGTGCCAACATTAGAGGCTCCAAATACCATTGTTCACTAAAAAAATAAGATTAATTGAAGAAATATTGGATTCCAGGTCTGGGACAAGAAAAGAACAGTATAAGCCTGAAACATCATATACCAGAAAGCAAAGAAAGTGTGCAGGAACATTAGGGTGATGTCCAAAGGATTCAAGTTTTTTGTTTTAATTCTATTTATGTGATGAATCACATTTATTGATTTGCATATGTTGAACCAAACTTGCACCCCCAGGAATAATAATCACAGTGAATTAACAATTCGATGTGCTGTTGGATTCAGTTTGCAAGTATTTTGTTGAGGATTTTTGTATCTGTGTTCATCAGAGATACTGACATGTAGTTTTTTTTTTTTTTTTTTTTTTTTTTTGTCATGTCTTTGCCAGATTTTGGCTTCATAGAATGAATTAGGGAGGACTCCATTCTCCTCAATTTTTTAGAATAGTTTCAGTAGAATAGGTACCAGCTCTTCTTTGTACGTTTGTAGAATTCAGCTGTGAATCCATCTGGCTCTCAGGTTGATTGGTAGGTTTTTTATTACTAATTCAATTTGGAAGCTCAATATTGGTCTGTTCAGGGTTTCAGTTTCTTCCTGATTCAATCTTGGAAGGTAGTCTATTTCCAGGAATTTAATTTCCTCTATATTTTCTAGTTTTTATGCATAGAGGTGTTCATAACAGTCTCTGAGGTTCTTTTGTGTTTCTGAGGGATTGGTTGTGATGTCACACTTGTTTCTTATTGTGTCTATTTGGATCTTCTCTTTTTTTCATTGTAAATGTAGCTAGCCATCTATCAATCTTGTTTATCCTTTCAAAGAACCACATGATCATCACAATAGATGCAGAAAAATCTTCTGCCAATATCCAATATCCTTTCATGAGAGAAACCCTCAACAAACTCGGCATCAATGGAACATACCTCAAAATAATAAGAACTATCTATGACAAATCCACAGCCAATATCATACTGAACAGGCAAAAGCTGGAAGCATTCCCCTTAAGAACTGGAATAAGACCAGGGATTCTCACTCTCACCACTCCTATTCAACATAGTGCTGGAAGTCCTAGCCAGAGCAATTAAGCAAGAGAAAGAAATGAAAGGCATCCAAATAGGAAAATAATAAGTCAAATGATCTCTTTTCACAGATGATATGATTATAAACATAGGAAACCCCAAAGAGCCCACCAAAAGTCTCCTAGAACTAATGAATGACTTTAGTAAAGTTTCAGGATACAAAATCCATGTACAAAATTTACTGGCATTTCTATACACCAATAACAATCAAGCTGAGAGGAAAATCAAGAACACAATCCCATTTACAATAGCCACAAAATAATGAAATATCTTGGAATACATGTAACCAATGAGGTGAAAGATCTCTACAAGGCGAACTACAAAACACTGCTGAAAGAAATCATCAATGATACAAACAAATGGGAAAACATTCTATGCTCATGGATTGGAAGAATCAATGTCATTAAAATGGCCATCCTGCCCAAAGCAAATTCAATGCTATTCCATCAAATTGCCAACAACATTTTCACAGAATTAGAAAAAAAAATTCTAAAACTCATAGGGAACCAAAAAAGAGCCTGAATCACCAAAGCAATCCTAAGCAAAAAGAACAAAGCTGGCAGCATCACATTACCCAATGACAAACCATACTATAAGGCTGCAGTAATCAAAACAGCATGGTACTGGTACAAAAACAGACACATAGACCAATGGAACATAATAGAGAATCCAGAAATAAGGCCACATACCTAGAACAATCTGCTCTTCAACAAAGTTGACAAAAATAGGCAATGAGCAAAGGACTCCCTATTTAATAAATGCTATTAGGATAACCGGCTAGCCATAGGTAGAAGATTGAAACTGGACCCCTTCTTTATGCTATATAAAAAAGCAACTCAAGATGAATTAAAGTTTTAAATGTAAAGCCTCAAACTGTAAAAATCCTAGAAGAAAAGCTAGAGACTACTGTTGTAGATATTGGCCTTGACAAAGAATTTATGGCTAAGTCCTCGAAAGTAATTGTGGCAAAAAAAAAAAAAAAAAAAAAAAAAAAAAAAAAAAAAAAAAAAAAAGATGAGTGAAACCTAACTAAACTAGAGCTTCTTCATAGAAAAAAAAAAAAAATCCTATCACGTAAACACACCCTACAGAAATGGAGGAGAAAACTATAGATGGAAAAGAGACTTAAGAGACAGTCAAGCAATTACATTGTATACAACAATTTTAATTGACTCAAGCTGTTTTGATGGATACCTAGTTGGTCCAACTTTTCATATTAACAACTACTACTATGACAAATATCCTGTTATATGCACACATCTTTGCACACATTTATGTTTTTTCCCTAGTGTAAATTCTTAGAAACTAAATTCCTTGGTCTAAAGCATATACTCTTTTAAAGCGTGGTACAGTTTTGTTATTATTTATTGGTGATTTAACAAATACCATGAGACTGGAACTCTTAGACCCTATGAGATAAGCAAGAAAAGGTGTGACTGTTACTCTTTAATCTCAATTCAGCTTGAGATATAAAAAGAGAATTTCAAATGGTGTCAAATTAGTGGGCTGGATCATAAGTTCTAGAACAATTCAGAGGAAAAAGGAAGTTCTATGGGTTAGAGTGATCCAGGAAAGCTTCATGGAGGAGGTAGAATTTGAGTCCATGCTTGAAGAAAGGAAAGATCTACGGAGTTGGAGGGAAGCATACAGACAATATCAGGTTATGTAGAACATACACAGGTCAAATTAGAGCACAGTGGACTTTGATTTGGACAGCAGAGTGTTTTTCTTGTATAATTTTAATTAGTTGTCAATATTTCAAAATCAAGAGATTTCTTATGAGAAGTCTGTATTTCTGACCTAATACAAGGATTACCTGACAATACTGTGTACACAGTCTTTCATGCCACCAGTTGACTGGAGTTGAAGATTGGTACTGCCATTTAGATGGGGCTTGCTCTCTCCAGCTTTCTGTGGGCTCCACTTGGCCCATGGCACTCATTTATTTACCCAGTCCCTGTGAACTTGGGATCTGGTATATAGCATGAGGAAAGTCAAATGGGTAGATGAGGAAGATCATGCCTCAAAGACATGTAAGTGGACTAAACTGGTTACTGTGGATGGGTCACACTTGGGAGTAGTATGAGATGATGTTGAAAAAGTAAGTTGAGATCAGATCACACGTGAAATGTCTTCCATACCAGACTCAGAATTGCCCTTAATTCTTTGCAAGAGAGTCTTGTCATAGGCCCTGTGTTTGAGAAGGCCCTGCTCTGACCCTCTTCCAGCCATACCTCTCTACACAGGATTAGTAGTCCACATGGATAAGGGACCATGTCCACTTTCTCCCAGCACTGTCCTCCCCCTTGAGGCCATGCCCATTCTCATGTTTAGGACCCTGCAACTTGCTGCCTCAATGGCCACAACCCCACTCCTAAGTCCTGAATAAGCCTCTTCTTCTAGTCCATCCTCTTAAAGACTGACCACACAACCAGCATGCATCCCTAAATCTAACAACGGCCAAGAGGTGACTGTTTGCAGGTGGAGGCTGGAGGGTTATGGACAGCATTTGATGGCAGGCTGGCTGTTCACATACATGCCTATTTGGCCCTTTGTGAAACTGAGAGTGAGAAGAGGGGTGAGTCAGATACCTTATTTATATTTTTATTGCAGTCTTACAAATGGTAAGGGTTGGTCTGATGGGTCTAAACCATTTTTAATACAGCAATTCATAGGTAATGGAGATCCAGGGATGGGTTTTTGAACATGGAAGTGCCGTGGTGAGAACAAGGTTTAGGAAGGTTTCTTTTGCAGTTCTGTAGAGGATGGATTCATTGGATTGGGAAGGGAGGCAGGCAGCTCAACTCAGAGGTTCTTGCAATAATATAAATAAATAAATTATGAGTCAGCTGGGATGGGGATAGAAACAGAAATTCAGGAAAATTCAAAGACCATTAAATTGCATGGCAATATAATCTCCCCTTGTGAAAAATTACAGTATTGCCCAAATATTCCAGATCCTCTTCTACCTAATAGTTCTATTAGCAAACCTCAGAAAATTGGGCTTATAAAATCATGAAGATAACTAGATTAAAGAATCAATTAAAAATGTTTGGATTTTGTGCCTAGATATTATTTCAAAAGAAGGACAGTTAGGGCAGAAGTGAAGTGTTCATTCAGAAGAGGACATAGAGGCTGGCTATAACAGAGAAGACTTTAATAGCAAGATGTACCAGAAGTTGGTAGGAGAAAGCTAACAGTGAAATTGTGGTGATGGAGCAGAGAAAATTTTCAGCAAGGGAGATGGAAGGCAGATGGGAGTACTGTGAAATTAAAGAAGGAGGCTGGGTAGTTATTCATAGCTATTCTTCTGTTATAACTCCGAAATATGTGCGCTTAAAGAATGAATAGAAAGTAATTGATTTGAAATAGAAAAGCATTAAAGCTTAGAAATATGGAAACATGAGAAATGACCCTGAATTAAATGTGTTTGAAATGGTTTTTAGGGCTTTCTTTGGTCCATGTAAGTCACCTTAACAAAATATTTAAATAAAACATTTTGAAAAAATAGTCCCTGGACTTTTTGAAACAAAAAAGCCCTACTGATTCAAGGCAAATTGCATGGTGAAAAATTATGGAAACTGCTATAGGACTCCAAAAGGCAGCCCTTGCCTCAATGTGGGTCCTGGTGTTTGTCCCCCAGAGGGGGTTCATGCTATCAACCACCACTTGTCCCAACTCTGGTTTTCTAGATGCAGACCCTAACCAAAGGCAATTCTCTATAGAAGACGACAGCTAGGTGTGGTTACTAGCCAGCACTGGAGTCGCTGGGGACAGGTGCAGCCGCTGGGGACAGGTGCACTAGCTGGTAAGGCAGAGCTAGCAGGTCACTGAGAGTCTCCACTAGACTACCGAATCACCTTCAACCTGGAGATGCATCCCACCACGATGAAATCATGTGTTTTCATCACAATCAAAATTAAAAGACCACGAGGCCGCTTAGTGCAGAGAAGAATCCCTTTGATGGAGGTAGCTGACCTGGGAAAAGGTTTCTCTTCCACCACAACTAAGAGATCTGGGGCAAGTCACTCGGCCCCTCTAGGCTTGTTTCCTCATTCAAACAGTCAGAAAAACAAAAAAGACTATTTTGAGAGTCATAGGAGGAAATTAATATAACATACATAGACAATATATTGATGCATGATATGCAAGTGTACCATATACTTGTTTATATTAATAAGAAAAGATCTGGAAAGCTACATACTAAGCTTAACTTTAAGTTATCCCTGAGTGAGGGTCACGGTGGATGGTTGTAGAGAGAAAAACAACAGTGTGCTGAACAGTGTAGATTTTGGAGCCACACTGGTTTTTGGACTCTGGGCAAGTTTTTTAACCTCTCTGTGCCTCAGTTTCCTTTTCTGTAAAATGTGGGTAGGCAAAAACCTACCTCATAAGGTTGCTTTGACAATTAAATGAGCTAATGTGTAAAAATCGTTTATGATTTTGCCAGGCATGCTTAAGAGGAATATAACTGTTAGATATTCATGATTCATGTTCTTCTATTCTGCTTATTCTTGCCCCTAATTTTTCTACAGTGATTGTACATTGATTTTTACAAGGAAAACGTATAAAACATAAAACAGGTTCTTTTTAACAGGTGAACTATTAATAGCTGGTAGACATTTTAATTAACTTTTATTTTAAATTGGAATAAAATAATTAAAACTGTTCAAGCAATACATCAAATAGAGAACAATGGTCATAAGCTTTCTACTGTTCACTCAGAAGCGTCTGGTTTCTTAGTCTTGAGGTTGGTGTATTTGCAGGAGTTGCTGCTGCTATTGCTTTTCTCTCTCTACGGCAGTGGGAATCTGGAGTCCTGCCTTGCATTTGGTTTTCTTCACAGCCAACTCTGTGTAAATGCAACATCAGTATTTCAACTTTTGGTGGTAGAGGTCATCTTGTATAGTCTAAACTGTGGAGTGTTTTTTTTTTTTTTTAATTTTAAGAGTATCAAACAGTAACAGCTGCTTCCCTACTCCTAATAGACAAATGAATGCAAAATGGCTGAATTATCAGCAGCTCCTGGCAGATCCTAAGACCTGTGGACAATAAACCTCTCCTGAGACCAGACATTTTTGTCACAGCCTTGTGCTGGCAGGGCCACATGTGAACTCAGGACACTCTCCACATACCAAGTGTCTCTTGCCTAAGGTATGCGTTCAGGACAGGCAATTGCTGTTTTATCAAAGATATTCAGGTGGCTGAGCAAGGCCAATATTGAAGAAATGTATTATTTGAATTGTTCAATTCCCTGGGAACTTCCCTTTTATTGCTCAGGAGGAGTGAGGAAGTGACAGCACCACACACACACACACACACACACACACACACACATTGACACTTACAATGCTTTAGGTCAAATTATCATCAAGAAGCCAGTAGGATTTCTAAGAGAAAATGAGCTGTTGCAATCACGCTTTCAATCCAGCCACTACACTTGGCAGGTAATTGCAAGCCAGGGGCAAGTCACAAATACCATTAAATACAGACATTATCGTTCCTGACGCCCACAAGCGCCATCATAATAATGAACTACCAATATGCTCAGATTCCCTGATCCCATGGACTATACATTTCACAAGAACTTTTAAAACTCCAGACGAATGGAGGAATTCTCCAGGCTGTAAGATCTCTTTGGAGACTAGATGAATTCAGAGGGATAAAGTTAATTGAGGTAAAACAAAAATGGTGATGGATTTATTCTAAATTTAGAGAGCAGAAAGGTTTTTCTTTTTCGGTTCAGCTCCTTCCTTCCAAGACTCCTTTCTGTTTTTTTTCCAGTGAGTCTATTAGGAAGGCTCTCTAGACCTAATTGGCAAACGGAAATAAATAAATCATGGGCACCCGCCCAAGCATTTTCAGGGAATTTATAGCCAGAATTGTGTACATATTGATCAAAACAGGCATCCTGCCACAGTCGACGAGGTCCCTGGCAGACAGACCTCAGTAAAACTGAGCAAAATTTTAATACCATAAACCATAGAATCACTAAACATTTCAGCATATATCACAAATAAAGCATTACAATTTTTATCAGAGGAAATTATTCCTGATAGAGCTACCAGACTGCTGGGAGGTGTAGGCGTGAAAATATGAGATTCCAGGAAACTCGATTTATTTCCATGTTTCAAAAACCTTAAACAAGGCTTTATTTTCAAAGTAATTTAAAACATTGTCAGCCTGAGTTGAGGGGGGTACTTCTTGGGGGACTTAATGAACGTTCAATAAGAGATTTTGAAATAAGTCAAAGTTTAGGGCTCAATAAGTGTTTTTTCTGAAGAAAAAAGCATAAAAAGTAGCATCTCTGGAAAAAAGTGCCACTTAATATATTTTATAAATGATCAGGAAGGAATACCTTAGGGGGTTGCAAAGACAGTAGATGTTTCTCAGTGGTTTAATGGTAACTTAAACAGTTGAGCGTGTCTGGGATACAATATGACATGCGAGCTTCAGGATGGGTCACTCAGAGGAAATACCTTTAAGAAAATGAACAAAATTTGCTTCCAGAATTATAGCCTCTGACATAATTTGTCCATTAATAAATAATTCATTGTCTTTTATGTGCAAGGTACATGTATACAAATTCTGGAGCGGGGAAACATTGCTTTACAAAGTATCCTGAAGATGTGAGGCCAACGTGTTGCTAAAGCCAAAAGGGAAAGGGAAGCTCTGGTTATCACTAGAGTGAGAACCAAAAACAAATTGGAAAACAGTCTTTAACTTTTGCATAAAATTATGGTGTGTGCATGTCTAGAAAACTGGAATGAAATGCAGCAAAGCAACTGAATAGGGTAAAGATACTGGGAGGTCAGAGGGCCTGATTCACACATAAGGAGAAACATCGATCGTAACACTGGGCTAAGGAGAAATCAATACCTGTTCAATGACATTTCAAAGGCTACTGAGAAGGTTCATATGACTTTAATCTCTATCTTTCCCTTCTTATGCAAACTTCCTAATAATATATATCTTTTACATTTACAATTTTGATTTTCTTACCTCCATTTCACTCTTTAATCATTTAAGTATCTGCCCTCACTGCTCCAATAAAGTCATTTTCTAAGGGAATTAACAATTTCCTAACTCCAAATCCCATAGAGAATGTTTCTTCCCATTGATTTGGTCTTTCTCCCTTGGCTATTCCCTTCTTAAAGTTCTCTTCTTCCATAGCTCCCGTGGCGCCACTCTCCCTGGTTTTCTCTGTGCCTTGGATAATTTCTTGTCCCTCCAATGGCTCCTCACCCTCTACTTGCCCCTTCAGTTAGGTTATGCCTGCCTCTTCTCACTCTACATGCCCACCTATGATCCTAACCATGCTCAAGACTTCAATTACCACCTGTTCTCTGATTAGTTTCACAATCCTGCTCTCTTCTCCTTCCCCCAGCCCTCCTCTGAGCTCTCGAGCCATAGCTTCGATTGTCAACTAGACATCCCAGCTGAATGTCCCTTATAAGTACAGAGACAGCATGCCTAAAATTAAACCTGAGTCTCCCTGCACCCTCCACCCACTCGTCCTCAATCTCCATGCCGCTGGATGGAACCACCACTAGAGCCCTTACGGGCACACACCGGGTCTTGGATGAATTACCGAAAGGCAGCACTTCTCTAGCCTGCTTCAGCCCAGCACCAGAGTGAACAGTGGTGCTCAGAGACTTTAGCTTTCTCACCCCCTCTGCTGGATATCCTTGTGAAGGACACAGATGGAACAACAAAGTCATCCTGCCATCTCCTTATCACTCAAACAAAACTGAACACTCAGAGTCATCACTTCTATAATTACCCAGTCATCAGGTTCTGTCCGTTTTATCTTAGAAGTGTCCACACTATATTTCCCAACAGAAATATATGTTAGGGAAAATGCTTTTGCCTAATGTACTAACCCTCAGTTCACACAGTACTGATTAGCAAAGCTTAATTTCTTTCTTATTTGCTGAAAAAAATAACTATCAGTACAAGTTCTGACATTTTCTTCCTCACCCTAGTAGAAAACTCTGGGTTGACTGATTTATTTTACTTTGGAGACTACTGGTAATGAAGTCCAAACTCCACAGCATAATGTACACGATCTTTCATACGTGGCAACAGAATGCCTTTCTAGCCTCTGGTCGTGCCTCCATGCTCACTCCACCAAGGGCATGGCACGGGGTGTTTCTTCAATGGATCCACATAGCTTCATGACTCTGAACATTCGCACATGCCCCAGCTCTCTGGAATCTCCTTTCCTTAGTGCCCTTTTTATCTTTCATTTAGCTCAGATGACTTCTTCCGTCAAGCTTCCTCCAATCCTTCTCTCACCCTCTACCTGCCCAGATACCGTCCAGGGAAGACTTGCTTTTTACCCGTGCTGTGACCCCTAGCTCCTTCCTCCAACATGAAGTATGTACCACAACCCTCTCACGCTAGTTGATTACTCATTTCTTTACAGGCATTTCTCTTCTGCTAGATTTCTCTCTCTTCGAAATAGAAATCATGTCTTATCCATCTTTGTATACCAAAGACCTAGGATTATTTGACACATTGTAGGTGCTTTGTGACAGATGAATGAATGAGCAAATACATGAATGAAATATACTTAATTGAAGTTCACTTCAAATATATCGGGCTGTCCCAGGAAGCTAGAAGCTCCTTTTCCCTGTGTCCAAGCAGAGGCTGATGGAAGGAATTCAAACATTGACTACATACGTGGACTAGATATGCTTTAACATACATGAACAACACGCACGTGCCAGCAAGACCCTCTGTAGGCCTTTGAGTTTGGTATAATGGCAGACACTCATGCCGTCCCTCTAACCACACCAGAGTGGCCCCGCTGGGAGAAGAGCTGGGCTGTGAAGTACAGAATCAGGAGAGTATTAATTATTCCCGCATAGTTCAGGTTCTTGAGCCGATCACTCACAGACGCCTGAATAATAAACCTAACCTTTTATCTGCAGCATCAAGAGAAGCTCCTTTCATTTTCAGAGAACAAGGCATGTCCTCTCCACATAGCACTCGAGACATACAAAGGAAAGGTACAGATGACAGAGCATCAGTATAGTCACAAACCTAGAATCTCATCCTGCTTTTACCATACAGAAATTTTTAGACATTTTAACAGGAAATTTGTGGCACAGATGGAAAACAAATTTCATCTAAGTTAAGCAGAGTAAATGAGGAAAAAAAAACCCTCAAAGATCAAAAAGCTGTGTAAGAGATACTCTAAGGACCCAGATTATATAAATGCTTGTAAGCTATGAGTGTTTTCATACAGTGCTGTTAAGGAACCTGCAATTAAGGTGTTGGAGGTTTTTCTTAAATACACACACACATGCATCCATACACTCACAGGGAAATCAATCCCCTCTCATAAAAGAACAGTGGTAGGTGTGTGGAACCGTTTCTGTGCCCCAAGAAGGCACAGCGCTTCTCCTGGAAATGCAGCCCGCCCTCAGTTCAAGTCGATCTAACATGTGGAAAGATAAAATTTGCTGCACCACTGAGAGCTCGCAGACAGCAACACCTCCCTGGGAGCCTGCCACTTCTACAAACCCAAACAAAGAGGTATAGAGAAACCCCGCCACTGAGCAGGGGAAATGTGTTTTCTTATCTGGAGCCAAGGCGGGGATTTGTGTGACACTGCTGTCATTCCCTAACTGAATTACATACATGTGCTGCACACCTGCAGCTTCTAGCTTCAGGCCTCCATGCCTTGGCTTAGGCAGGTTGCATTAAGGGCACAAACGGACTCAAATTTCAGCAAGACCAATGCCATTGCCTGTGCTCTCTTCCCAGTGCTGACTCACAATTAAAGTGTTTGAATAATTTAGACCCACTGTCATCTAAAAAATCCAGCTTACACTTGGATAAATGAGACTTATCCAGCAACGTGTGATATGGGGAGAATCAGAATTTCGAATCATTTCCTTATGGTAGTAGCTCTCAGAGTGTGGTCCCTGGACTAGCAGCATTGGCATTAACTGGAAACTTATAAGAAATAAAAATTCTCCAGTGTACATGTTCCAAAACATATAGTATATACTAATTATTTATGTTTTTTTCAATTTAAAAAAATAAAAAGATCACGCTTGTGATCTTTGGGAGGCCAAGGTGGGCGGATCACAAGGTCAGGAGTTCAAAAACAGCCTGACCAACATGGTGAAACCCATCTCTACTAAAAATACAAAAATTAGCTTGGCATGGTGGCGCGCCTGTAATCCCATCTACTCAGGAGGCTGAGGCAGAAGAATCACTTGAACCCAGGAGGGGGATTTGCAGTGAGCTGAGATTGCACCACTGCTCTCCAGCCTGGGTGACAGAGCGAGACACCGTCTCAAAAAGATAAATAAAATAGAATAAAGAAATTTTAAAAAATCCACTCCAGATTTCCTGAATCAGAAACTATGGGGTTACAGCCCAGCAATCTGCATTTTAAGTCTTCCAAGTGATTCTCACTTACCTTAAAGTTGGAGAACCACAGCCGCAGAGATGCAAGTCATGTAGGATCCCACTCTTTGGCTATTTGTAGAATGATATGCATGGTGGAGCAGAACCTGGCTATTTCCAAAGGTTATAAAGCAATTATGCTTCTATACTTTCAGTTGAGAATTTACAGCATCTTGGCTTACCTAACTGATTTCAAGAACCATGGTTAAAATCCCAGAGAACATCTACGCCTACTTGTGAGGCTGATTGCTGCTGTGATGTTTGTGAGGCTTGCATTCCTTAATCTTTTTGCTGTTGTTGTTGTTGTGGTTTTTTGAGATGGAGTCTTACTCTGTTACCCAGGCTGGAGTGTAGTGGCACGATCTCAGCTCACTGCAACCTCCGCTGCTCAGGTTCAAGCAATTCTCCTGTCTCAGCCTCCTGAGTTGCTGGGACTACAGGTGCACGCCACCATGCCTGGCTAATTTTTGAATTTTAGTAGAGATGGGGTTTCACCATGTTGATCAGGCCAGTGTGGAACTCCTGACCTCAGGTGATCCACCCACCTTGGCCTCCCAAAGTGCTGGGATTACAGGCGTGAGCCACCACACCCCGCCGCATCCCTTAATCTTAAATTTTCCAGGGATGCATTATAACTGAGTCTAGTACATTACGTTCCATACAGGATGAATGCTTTCCTAGAGGCGAGGCGTATACAGGAGGTGCTCCTTGTGTGCTGATAATAAGTAACCATGTTTTGGTTGTGGACATACACAAAGGCCCACAAAGAGGAAAGTGGTTATCCCCTAACAAACAACCACGTCCAAGCATCACAAATTAGCACTAGATTTAGGGCAAAGACAGGTAGAGAACCACAACACTGTGGCATTATTCTCTCCTGTAACTCAAACTTCTTCACTGAGAAAATGTAAACTTTCTTCAGAATTAAAGAGGAGGAGGACCCATGGCTTCCACTTAAATTTAAAATAGCCTCTCAATTCAAGGCTTTTACAGCTATTAAGCTAATGTTAGTGCAGTGCTTCTGACTTACAAATGCAAAGAGCTAAATAACTGCATGTGTAATATGATTAAAAGCAACAGGAAGCAAAATGTCACGGTAGAAAAAAACACAAATCCTGTATCTCATTGTTCCTCTGACATGCTCGCTCTGTTCCACAGGTGTCATTAATCCCAGGGAGCTGACCTATAATTTCTTTAATCATAACCACCGAGTATTATATTAAATAGCTGTGAGGGTAGGATTTTCTTTTCTCCTAATATGTAGTGAAAAGGATTTCTGCAATCTGGACGTTATGCTCAGACTGTGGTGGCAGTTGTGTGACAACTTGAAGATAAAATGTGTTGAGAATGTTGAAGTGAATGAATGGAAAGAACCTGAGTCCCTAATACTGTCACTGAGTCATTGGATCAAACATGGAACTACCTACCTCCAACATACTGACACGTAAAATAATTAAGTATCTGTATTGATTAAGTATTGCTGTTTGCAGCCCAGGTCATTCCAAATTGAAATATAACCATAGGTCAAAAATTTTGTTTTAGTTTTTGGTTTAGAAAATACCTATGTATTTTGGTTAATCAGTAAGCCATCACAATTTTTTTTTGGAAGAGATTTCTTGCATATTCCTTTTTCTCCATTCATATTGTCACCTTATGTGATATGTGGATTCTGTTTGGGCCTGAGAATCCTTTTATAAGGAAGCTTGATATTAATTTTTGTTTTAGAGGCATTATAGACAACAAATGAGGAAAATATAAAATAATATTTATTGATCAATTTGTATATATCAGGAGCTTTCATTCTTAACATCCTCATAAATAATAATAATGTTATTGTTATTATAATAATTATTCGAGATGAGGAAACTGAAGCCCAGAAATATTATGTAATAATATGTCCAAAATCTCTTTAATAATAGTCAGGGTCAGAATAGTCCTATAATCTTTCTTTTTTTGTTTTTTTTTTTTTGAGACAGAGTCCCTATGTTGCCTAGTCTGGAGTACAGTGGTGATATCTTGGCTCACTGCAACCTCCACCTCCTGGGTTCAAGTGAGTATCCTGCCTCAGCCTCCGGAGTAGCTTGGATTACAGGTACCTGCCACTGTGCCTGGCTAATTTTTGTATTTTTAGTAAAGACAGGGGTTCACCATGTTGGCCAAGCTGGTCTTGAACTCCCTACCTCAAGTGATCCACCCACCTCAGCCTCCCAAAGTGTTGGGATTACAGGTATCAGCCACTGCACCCAGCCAAGTCCCATAATCATAAGGCAATGACTCCACTCTTTCCTCCTTACACAAACCCTCCCTCTCCCACATTCTTATAGAACTTGGCTTGCTCCATTCATGAAATCCTTTACGTATTGTCTTTTAATATAAATATTTGTATAGATGAAAAGAATGCACATAATCATTGCCAATATAATGAATATACAGTCCAAAGCTTATTTGCATACTTTTATTTATTTGCATACCTTTTTTTTTCAGTTTGAGCCCTTGAGAACAGGGACTGTGGACCTGAGAAATTATGTCTGCACATTGAGGTTCCAGCAACCTGACTGCCTGGTGCTTGATGAGAAACTTACATTCCTGTTAGGAAAAGTATGTTTATAACCATTCCTCTGAGTTAGAGTTTTTATGACAAAAATGATATTAAAATAAAGATTGAAGGGACCTTAAAAACTGTGAAATAGAACCTCAGTGGATGACAAAGGTAAAGAGTTGGGGATAAAATATTTTGCAAAATTGAGTTATTGTTTCCATCATTAAAAGTATAGGGTGTAGAATAATATGTTTTTGCATAAGACTGTGAGTAGGAATTTGCCATGTTATAGGTTCTATAAAACTCTTGGTACCCTAAGGACATCTCACAGATGGTAATGGTTATTATCACCCATAAAAATACCAGTGATGAGATCATCAGAATACTGTCCAATCTAAATCTTAATAAAATAAAAAGTATTAGCTAATATAAAAGCAAAGTACATGAAAGTTAACTTAATTATATTCATCTGCCAGAAGCTTTAATATACATATACACATATTACTTATAATAACAACTGGGCTTAAGTAGGGTAAAGACTCAAAATATTTTTCATCTCAGTCCTTTGAAAAGCACTGATTTTATTTTAGATAGATGAACATAAGAAAGGAGTAAAAAACACTCAACTTGAATACTCTGGTACTTTTAAAAAAAAAACATCTAGTCCTTATTCTAACTGCCTAAAAATAAAAATGATTTAGGAGTGAGAAAGTTTGAAACAATCTTTAAGTCAAGTAGTATATAAAAGCAATTATAGGGAGTAACATGTTCTATGCTATGTGGAGAAAACTGTATAAAAAATGTCAAAATAGTAGCAATAAAAAGACTATAAACTTCATCCTCATGACCAGTCAGGAAATGAAAGATCTTTGTATAGGCTATGCTTTGAAAAAGTTAAAAGTGCTCATGAGTTTAAGACACTCTGATCATTATTGCTTCCTAGAAAGGATAAGGGGGAAAGGTATATACAACATGAAAGTGGTTGTTTTAGAACCTTCTTTCCATTTCTTTGTACATAAGAATTTCGTGAGGAAAATAAAAGGCATGTGGGGTTTGTTCTCACGTTTAGGTGCAAGCAAGCTCTGTGCAAAAATGATAGTGTTGGTCACACATCCTTCCTCCCTTATCATATTTTCTGCACTTATACTTCCCTTTTGTGTTGTACCCTCTGCCTCTACATGGTGTGAAAGCTTCTCCTTGCAGATCCCACCTGTACCTGTCTCCCAAGAACACCTCTATGTCTTTGCCGTCTCTATTCCTGTCTTTTCCTACCAGTGTTGACCTACCCTGAACTCCATTCTCCTAGTCTTGCTAAGTAACTTACCAATTGGATAAATCATATAAGCCAAAAATGTCTCTCACTGATAATAGCAAAATGTGTTATCCAGTCTAGAAGACATTTCATTTTAATGGCTTATGCCAAAAAGAAAATGGCAAAAAGAAAATAACAAGGCCAATAAAGGAAAACTTTGTAGATTTGTTTGAAATCTTTTCAGTTAAACCTTCTTACACAGATTCCTGAACTCTTCCTAATTCAACCAAGTCTTGACTTTTTAGTCTCATAACTAGTTCCACGTGAAAACACTAGATGTTAGAGTCTGAGATCTCCTTACCTGAAGAGATGCTTTAATGAGCACGCACACGCGCACGTGCGCGCGCACACACACACACACGTTAAAATTTAATAAACTGAGTCTTTAGGCTGAAGTAGACATTTTCTGTGATTGTATTTGTTTTTCTATTTCTGTATAGCAAATTACCATGAAAGTAGCAACTTTAGCCAACATCCATTTATGAGCTCAGAGTTCTATAGGTCAGAAGTCTGGGTAGGCCCAACTGAATTCTCTGCTTAGAGTTTCCTAAAGCTAAAATCAAGGTGTCAGTCAAACTAGGCTCTTCTTTGGAGCCTCTGGAAAAGAACTGCTTCCAAACTCATCCATGTTGTTGGCATAATTCCCTTCCTTGCGGTTATAGGACGGAGATCTCTGTTTCCCTGGCAGGTGTCACTTAGGGAACCACTCTCAGCCTCTAGAGGCCATCCTCAGTCCTTTTCCTGGGGCTGTCTCCATCTCAACAACAGAGAGCTTCCTGTACATTCCTATCCTCTCATGCTTTAATCTCTGACTTCCTTTTCTGCTACTAGCCAGAGAAAACTCTCTTCTTTTAAAGGGCTCATGTGTTTAGGTTATGTCCATCTGGAAAGCTTTCCTGTCTTCAGGTCAACTAATTACTAACCTCAGTTACTCTGGAAAATCTTTTTTTTGCCATCTGAGGTAACATAATTTCAGGATTACACCAGGGGGCAACGTTCATTGGGACCATCTTAGAATTGTATCACAGTGATCTTACAGAAATTTGCTTATAACACTTTTATGGTCATCTTCATTTTTGCCTTTGATTGTAGGTGATTTATGGATAAGTCTTAGGTATCTCTACTAGAATGATAATACCTTAAGAGCAGAGAAGATGTTTTCATTCTCCAAAAATTACTTTGGGACAGCGCTGAGACACATAAAAGGGTGCCGAATTTCTTATGTCAAATCAGGCAGTAAAGATATAAGTTGCAATATAGACAGGGAATTCATATTTTGTCTATGGAAATCAAATAATACAAAGCTGAAAATGTAGGTAAAGATGAAACTTGAAAGAGACACATGATAAATTGAGTTGTGAAACTAAATTGTATCCTGAGAGCTATAAGCTTGGAGTCTGCCAGGAATCAAGCAGCTAAAATCAGATTATAGGAAGAGACTTGGAAGATGTTATTTGGTGGCTTAGGTAGTACCATTCTTTAGGTAACATCTAGGTAGTGTCCCCAGACCACTGTCCTTACCCCAACCTGAGTGGGTAACCATCTGATGATCTCAAATTTTACCCAAGGAAACCACAGCAGACTCTTAGTTGGGTAACTAAGTGTCCAACTCCAAGAAGTATAGATTTAAGTGGAATTGATTTTTGTGTGTGTAAGCTATCTTATAGTCATTGTGTTGCTTCATATATGCTTTATCTGCTTTAAGATATTTGAAATGGATAAGAGAATCTGCTTTATTAAATTTGTCTAATTTATTAAATTTATAAAATTTTCATAAAGATTGCAAGTATCTTGCATGTTAGATCTGTAAGTCTGCTTAACAGATGTTTGAATTATTTGAGAGAATTGGTTTTCAAATTGGTAATAATTGTTTGAAATCTCTAAAAATATCTAGTTAATAAAGTTTCTAAATACTGTTAGCAGTTGAGAGATCTGATCCATAAAATTTATGAATTAATTGAGCATTAATTAAATAACGAAGTTAAGTGTTTAAAATTATTATCAGATTTGCAAATATAGCAACAAGATTTGTGAGTTAAAAGGCTTATAAAACTAAGTTATAAAATGTATACCTTTTATCAGTTCAACATTAACACAATCATAAGAAACTATCAACATTAACTTCTGTGCAAGAAAGAATCGTCACCTTTTGGGAACTAAAAACCCAATTACCATGATTAAACACTGAAAAGCAATATAACTGAAATGGAGATGAATCATCATACTATCATTTATTAGTTCATTTATTAGGTCCAACCACCTAGCAGTTCTGTGATAGGCTCTGCATTTGTGAGTTTATTGATTTGTCTGGTTTTGAAGGTCAGAGATAATATAAAGCATCTTGCTTATTGAGTGTATGTTAAACTGAACTGACAATCTTTCTAAATTTAAAAATATTACTTCACATACCAACCACAGTTCCTTTGCTCACAAGTAACAGAAAATTGGTCTGTTTAAATAATAATAACAGAACAGTAATCATATAAAGATTTTGTGGTTCGAGTAATTTAAGAAATCCAGAAATAGAAGATATACCACTTGGATCTCCCTTCAAAAAAGAACAAACTGTCCATGAGTGCAGAATGCAGGTAACGGACAGCTGCCAGCCACTGGGCATTAGGGGTCCTCTACAGAGTTGAACTGGGACCAGCGTTGAGCTTTCTCGACAGTCCTGGCCAATGAGTACAGCAAGAGTCCAGTGTCTGGGCATTTCGCCTAATGTGAGACTCTTCAGACAAGCAGTCTTTGCTCTAGATCTCCCTTTGGTGCTGGCGGAAACTTTATAAAATCTGCATCACAGTTTGAGGTCTCCCTCTGCCCAATCCTGTGGCCTCTCCCTTTGTTTTTTGTTTGTTGTTTTTTTCTTCCCCGAGATGAAGTCTTGCTCTGTTGCCCAGGCTGGAGTGCAGTGGCGCCATCTCAGTTCACTGCAACCTCTGCCTCCTGGGTTCAAGCAATTCTCCTGACTCAGCCTCCCAAGTAGCTAGGACTACAGGTGGGTGCCAGCACGCCCTGCTAATTTTTGTATTTTTAGTAGAGACAGTGTTTCACCATGTTGGCCAGGCTGGTCTTGAACTTCTGTCCTCACGATCCACCTGCCTCAGCCTCCCAAAGTGCTGGGATTACAGGCGTGAGCCATCACCCCAGGCCCCTCTCACTTTGTTTTCATGGGTGTCAGGTCTGCATCAAGGTCTTAAGGGTTTTACTGCCCATATATTTCCTATGCCTTTATCTTTCACAAACACTACCTCAATAAAGCTTGGACACTTGTAATTCCATCTCCATATCTGCTTACAAGATGACCTGAGAGGACATTTGGTCAAAGCTTGCTCCAGCAGTTTAATGATGTCCCAGGACCGGCTTCCTTTCTACGTCTCTACTCAGCCTTCCCCAGTGGCAGAAGAGCCCTAAAACTATTTTGATAGCTTCGCGCTACCAACATAGTTACCAGACCAACTGGGGTTGCTGCTTCCTCATCCATAACCAGTGGATGAAAGGAGCATCTTTTCATAGCGTCCATGAAAGATAGAATAATTTTATTCTCCAGATGCTTCCCATCAAACATCTTTCTCTCTTTTTGACAAAGTTTGGATCATAATGCCATCCTAACCACCGTAACTAGGGCCCATCCCTGGAGCTGCTGTGAGATTAGTCCCAACCAATCTGCATGTCCCCATCAGAAAGGGAACAGAGAGAATGAATGCTGGGGAGGCAATCACTAAATTTCCATGATTAAAATGATAAGCATCCTCAAACAATATCATACCACAGAATTAGTCCCATGAAGACACCGCTGCTACTAACAATGTGCATAGAAATTGGAGCATAAACTGCTACAAATACAGGCAGTAGAGTCCAAAAACCACTGGAACTGCACTGCGGCAGTTTCCGGAAGCTGGATGTCCTGTTGCCTCTGTTCCCAGGCTTGCCAGAGTAGACTCTGTAGGGTGCTTCCTTCTTCAAATCACTGTATTTCAAACAGGAGCTGGTTCATTCTGCAGGCAGAGCCTACAGCTTGAGCCAATGTACTGGTTGCAGGTGAAGGAGAGCAGAAATTCTGTCTATTTCAGCCCAGCATTGGAGAATGCCACCTGTGACATCACAGGCAGAAGATTCCAGATTCTGGATTCTTTTGCAATTGGTTTGATTCTACCAGAGTCTCCTGTGTGTGATCCTTAGAAAGACATTATAAAGGTTTTCCTCACAACTTAAATTATTTGATTAAAGAATGCACTAGTGCCGAAATGTTTGGGGAAGAACAAGCATCAGTCACAACCCTCAATAATCACTTTCAGTTTTAACTTATTTGAGGAAGCTGGTTACCATACTTAAAACATTTGTATTCCATTTTGTTAGTAAGACAAAAATGTATTGCCTTTATTAATGCCAAACCCATAGACTTTATACAGAATAGTTGCCACTGTTACCTCACTATTCCTATAAATATTCATCCTGGAAAGATTAAATTCAGCCCAGCAAATGTTTATTCAGCTTATAATAAATGCAAGACCTTGTGCTAGGCACTGGGAGATGACAAATTTGTCTTAAATTGTCACCGTGGTGACTACTTAGTCGTTATTTTAATTCCTTCATCATGGAAAAATTGGGTATTAACTATTCATGATCTACTTTTATATTTCACTGTCGATTTTCCATTATTTCCAATTGTACAGAAGAGCTCCAAAATCATCACAATACATTTTTGGAGGCTAATCTGACTATAATTTCTCTTTTGTTCATATCACAAATATCATTTTGGAATCCAAGGCAATGTATTATTTGAATAGAAAATGCAGCTGTTGAAGATGTAAATTATTCATATACTCGTTATTACTATTATTTTTGTGACAAAGGAATGGTAGAAATTTACGAACGTTTGTGTTTTAAGGGGATATACTGTTTATGCTTTGTTTGGTGCTGATGTATTTAGTCAGTGTCCACAGCAGAGGAGCCTTATTAGAAAACATTGACCAGAGCTCTATTTTAACGTCACAGCTTGCCACCATCCTATACTATTTCAACTGGATAAAAAGGTAAAGGTCAAGACGCATCTTTGAATTGAGCTTTGAGTTGACTTTCATCTCCATATGTTTGTTACTTTGTAATCCACATCAATTTTTCCATATTGATTCTATAGAGGCTTTTTATGTTATACTCGAATCTTTTTAATTTCTCCATCTGAAACCAAGTTTACCACATTTGATCACAGGGGTGATGAGGTTATACTTTTTATTTTCATAGTGGTTAGCCATTAGCTGGGTAAAGTTAGTAGTAGCGGCAGAAAAAGTAACAGTTAAGGGCTCATTCTCTACAGCAGAACAGCCTGGGTTTATCTGTACTAGCCATGTAATTGTAGGCATACCTGAGCTCTGTAAGTCTTAGCTTTGATTCCTAAAAAGAAACTAACAATAGTAGGTTTTCCACAGGTGACTGCTGGTGAGACTTAAGTAATATAATTATATTTAAAACTCTTTGTCTGGGTGTGGTGGCTCATGCCTATAATCCCAGCACTTTGGGAGACCAAGGCAGGAACATTGCTTGAGTCCAGGAGTTCAAGACCAGCCTAGGTAACATAGCAAAACTCCATCTTTATTTAAAGATAGACAGGTAGATAGTTGATTGATAGGTAGATAGATGATAGATAGATGATAGACTATAGAGATGACAGATAGATAGATAGATAGATAGACAGACAGACAGACAGATTTCAAGCTCTTTGTCACACAGCCTGACAATTCATTTCTCTTGGGTAAATACCCATTTCTCTTTGGGTAAATACTTAGGCAATGGGTAAATATTTACTCATTTCTCTTGAGTGAATATTTAGGAGTATTTACTCATTTCTCTTGGAAGTATTTACCCAAAAGAAATGAAGACATATGCCACCCAAAAACCTATACACAATTTCTTACCAGTTTTATTCATTATTGCCAAGAACTAGAAATAATCCAAATATCCATCAACTGTTGAATGACCAAGCAAACTGTGATGTATCTATACTATGAATACTATTCAGCAATAAAAAGGAACAAAACCAATACGAACAACAACATGAATGAACTTCAAAAGCCTTATGCTCAGTGAAATAATGTAAAAAGGCTTAAAAGGTTACATACTTCAGGATTCTGCTTACATGGCATTCTGGAAAAAGTAAAACTGGAAGGACCAGAAACAGTTCAGTGACTGCCAGAATTTAGAGGTGGAGGTAGGAGACTGACCACAAAGGGTACAAGTAAACTTTTCGGAGTCATAAAAATATTCTGTATTTTGATTGGGTGCTAGTTACTTAATAGTATATATTCATCAAAACTCATAGAACTGTATATTTAAAAGGGTGCATTTTACTCCATGTAAATTATACGTTAATAATCTTTCATTATAAAAATCACTAATGATATTGTTATATATTGATTAAACTTTTAAAAAAAAAAAACAAAAACCCTATGAACAGTGTGATTAGCACTCAGCGAGTATTAATGTTAGTTGGTGGTGGTGGGTGTTGTTACCATTGACTAAGGTGACAAAAGTATAGAAAAACAAAAATAAATTAGAAACAGTTTTATTTATCATAGGACAAAGATTAGGATCTAGTCAATGTAAGAGTCCAGAACTTTTGTTGATTCCACAGATTCAATATTTTAACTTAATAAGGTAAAAGATTTTATATAGAATATTGCTAAACAGTAATAATCATTACAAATAGCAATTCTGTTCATCAGGTGTGAGTTGAATAATTAGGGCTGCATCTAATGCCAACTCGGATGCCAGAATGACAAAGCCTTTCAGGAGTTATCAGAGTCCTTTTCCGCTTGTCAGATATGTACACCTAGAAACTCAATTTTTATCAGTCCACTGTGAGATGACAAGGTTATAGGAGACTGATTTACTTAACAAATCTTGGAAGGCACTGATGTATAAACCTGATGTACAATGTATCACTCAACGATGACTGCCGCTTGGGTCACCACAGTCCTGTGCGCTGATGTGATCATCACATTTTCTCCTTACAGGCAGGTCTAAAAGGGAGTCGAGCACTAATCAGCTTCCTCAGTGGGCAGGGGGTCAGAACAAGGGAGATAAGTTAATCTTATAGGAAACACAACCCAGGTCATAGCAAAGGTTCTGCAAATCATTCCTGTTCCCATAACTCACCAGATTCAATGTATTTGTTTATTAAACAATGTGGGATAAAAACCAATATAATCTTGTTGGCAACTCTCTTTTCTGTAGATTCCATGTTCCTCACTCTTTAGTCTTTCTGCAGATCTGGTACGTTACCATTGAGAGAATCCGCTTTCGTGATGATAGTCACATCTGTTCCTTCCTCCCTGAGATTTTGCCTTTACTGAATTTGGTGTTCCCAAGTCCCCTCCACCCCACACTTATAGATATTACCTGATGTTACTTCTACAGATAATCTCATCCTTTCATGGATTGCTTTTACTAGTTCAACAATCAAAGAGTGTTTTGGTTACTTATTGGCCCATAACAAACCACTCCCAAACTTGGTGGTGGAAAATACCAACAATCATTGTATTATTAACTCTCACAAGTTTGGGAAGTTGCCTGTACTCAGTTAGGCAGAGTGTCTCATGCACTTGTTGTCAGACAATGGCTGACACTGGAACATTCTGAATGCTTGCTGCTCACACAGCTGTCACGTGGACTGGGACCACTCAAACAGCTAGGGTCTGGAACTTCTAGGGACCCTAGGAATGCTTCTTTGTCTCTGTGTGGTCTCTTCAGCATAGCCACATCAGGGCAGCTGAACATCTTACAGATGGCCCAGGGCTCCAAAGGCTTGTATCCTAAGTGAGAGCAAAATGGGCTGAAGCTGTGTTACCATTCATTCTCCAGCCTCTGAAGTCTCAAAGCATCACTTCCAGCATACTCTATCAGTCAAGACAAACACAAAGTCCCACCTACGTTCAAAAAGAGGGAGTGTGGACTCTGCTTCTTGAAGCGGATGTTGCCATGTTCTGGAGGAGAATGTGGGACTGGAAATATTATTGCAGACAGTTCTGGAAAACACAATCTGCCATGAAAGGCAATCTCAACTTTTAGTTATTAGAGGACTGAGGGCATTTTATTACATATCAGTCAGATGCCTATTTTCAGGAGCACGAATACTAAAACTATGGCCCCTGTTCCACAGCCTCCAGACAGCCCGGTGAGGTAGAGTTTGAAAGTTACAGGAATGGCAAATGAATAAATGAGGATATCAAGATGATTTAAAAAGTCATCAATTTCCCACAAAATATAATATGGTGATAGTTTGGGATCTCTGACTCTGACCTGAATAGACAATTGCTTTTCAAAATGATATCTGTGATTTAGAAAGAGGAATACACTATGGATATTCTTTTTAAACAACTATTTGAGTAAAAGTGAATACTCGTATGTTTCTGCATGGTTAGAGCTTTCTGCACAAATTTTACTGGGACCTGGTTGAAAGACAGGCCTTGGAAGTGAAATGAAGGCTGACGAGATGGTACAAGATTTTCCTTCTAGAAAATTTGTGTTTTCACTTCAAGTAGGGGATGATACCCAAAGCCTTGGAGACATTCCAGAGGTTATAAACTCAGAGATGGTTGTGTCTTCCTTTCCCCTGGAGACATTTATTTATATTTCAAGGAGTAGCAACGCAGAATCCTTTTTTTCTCAAGGAGAATTTGTTTCCATTAGGAAGATTAAGTTTGCTTCTCATCCTCAGAAGGGGAAATTTTCGACAAACTCCCAGGTTCATATTTTTGGGGCTTCCTCACAACAGTACCAACCCCATTACATGTAGAATGACCTCCAGCTCTGGTCACACCACTCCAAGGGGAAGAACTGGGAAAAGAGGGAGCTGAGGAGCTCGTTACTGTGAGTAACTAACCATATATCAGTCCCCAGAAATCTCATGTCTATATAAATACAGAAATTTAAAAACGTATCAATATGGAAACAGTGCAAAATATATCTAAATATGTTGATTTAAGTAGATTATTTTGAATTCTTTTTTTTCCTGCTGATAAATTTAGTGTTGCCTTAGTTTTGCTCTGAGAGGGAGTTAGTATTCACTGAGGTTTCTCTATGTGGACAATTAAGTGACTTGTAGTATATTCACAGTTTTACAGCCATTACCAGAGTCAATTTCAGAACATTTATATTCCCCCCAAAATAAACCCCATACCCATTAGCAGTCACTCTTCATTTCTCCCCACCCCAGCTCCCAGCCCCAGGCAACCAGTAACCTACTTTCTGTCTCTCTAGATTCTTCTATTCTAGACATTTTCATATAAACTGAATCATACAATATGGGATTTTTTGTGACTGGCTTCTTTCACTTAGCATAATGTTTTCAAGGTTTCTTCATATTGTAGCAGGTATCAGTACTTTATTCCTTTTTATTTCTAAGCAATATTCCATTGTACAGATACACTGCTTTCATGTGTTCATGCGTCAGTCGATGGACATTTGGATTGTTTTCACCTTTTATTATTGTGAATAATGCTGTTACATTATTCATGCATGTATAAGCTTTTGTGTGGACATATGTGTTCATTTCTCTTGGGCATATACCTAGGAGTGGAATTGCTGGATCAAGTGGTAAATTTATATTTAACATTTTCAGAAACTACCAGAGTCTTCCAAAGTGGCTATAATATTTACACTCCCATCAGCAGTGTTTAAGTATTTCAGCTTCTCTGTATCCTGACCAGCACTTACTATATGTCTTTTTTATAGCCATCTTAAGGGTTCGAAGTGGTAATTTTCTTAGTTTGAATTGTTCATATAATACCTTACTTTTATTTGTATGCATTTTGCAACTTTTGTACAAAGAACATTCACATAAACTCTTTCTTTCAATTGGTGTGTGAGACAGATATTTTCTCTGAGAGTCAAAAGGGTTGAATGCATTGCCCAAAGTCATATAACTAATAAATGGCATAGCCAGAACATTCTTCAGCCTAAGTCTTCTAATTCAAACCCACAGACATTTTTCCTTTTCTGCCCAAATAGTCTGATCACTGTAATCATTTCTTTGGTCTTTGAGACGTAAGAAAGAAGAAAAAAAGTGACCGGTAATAATCATGACTATTCTCTGCCTTCACATTTTGCCATTTGAGAATCAGCTACACATTTTCACCACCTCCTTCCATTCTACCCAATATCAGAAGGAACTTGATGAGGAAGTTGCCTGTCATTACATGGAATAATCACCTTTTCTTCCCATCTTCATTGTCCCAGTTAAAGGGAAGGTTGCTGTCAGTTTCTGAATACCCATGGAAGCAAATGCTTATATTATGTCATATCATTATATCTGACCCAGTTTCTAAGGATCCAGCTGCTGGTATAAATCCAAGATTGGATTTTGCTTTATATACTACCTGGCTTAAATCCTCACCCAGCTTTCTTAGGGATTCAACTTTATTAAATTCCCCTCTTCCTCAATCTGCAAAAATGTTCTCATGAAAAACAACCACCTCCTCATCTCCAGCTATCTTTGGAAATTTTTAGAGGCCGGGCTAGCAGGGCATCTTCCAGCCACTGCTTAGACCATCTTCAGGTTCTACTGTTCCTGGTGACTCCATCTCTGGCACCTCCTTGCACCAGTTCACAACTGCTCCAATCCCACCTTCTGTTTCTGGAGCTGCTTCTTCCATCTGCTATTCCCATTGAGGAAGGTACTCAAAGGCTTCAAAGGAACTCCTCCCATTCATCCCAGAAGGTTTGCATATGGTCCCAACGTGTATGCTTCTCAGGGTTCCACATTCTCTATGTTGGTGCTACTAGGGAGATTTAAGGCAAGGTATTCTAGAGATGAACCAGGAAGTTACTCACTATAGTTCCAACCATGACAGCAGTGCACCTCCTGAAAGGAATCAGACATGTGCTTTCTCAAAGGACACCACTTAGGCATCAGGATTATTTTGAGCTGAAGACAACTGAGAATCAACAGATGCTGGACAAGTTCTCTGCCCTTCCCTTATGTGACTAAGGGCAGGGCATAAATTTCCCATTGAGGAAGGTACTCCAACCCTGCACCCACCACCCTGTACCAGGAAGAGAAAAGAGAATCTTGTCATCAAAATGGGGAGTCAATACCAAGATTCGTTTGCATAAACAGACCTGACTAAAATAGCTCTTATGTTCTGTCAGTTCCCTCATAGATTTCCTAGTCACTTCCCCACAGTTTGTCATCCCTTGAAGCCCAAACCTACTCTCTTTTGTCAAGAAAGGAATACAAGCTCCCTGGTCAAACCAATTCTCTGAGCTTTACTTATTTTCTTTATCTCCTATACACATAAAATGTCAATACAAAGTGTGTGCTTTTTCTCCTATTAACATGTCTTTTGGTAGTTTAGTATTTAGGTCTCCTGTTTCTGAACCTAAAAGAATAGAGAAAAGCTTTTCCTTCCTGATGCTCCACTAATGGCAACCTCATGTCCAGAAAGGGAAAATCACCTCTAAATTTTCTGGGTACTTTCCCTTGGGACTAAGATAGTCTTTAATATCTCCTTTTTATACCTGGAAATCTTTATCCAAGGAGCCATGATTATAGGTCCTGAAGTCCTTATCACTGGCCCTAACATGGGGGTAGAAAAGCCTTACTTCCCAGAGAAGACAGGCACGGACCCAGTAGGGATCAGGGTGCCTATTTCATGTCAGCATAGTATGACATTAAATGTTTGATGGAGTCAGAAATTTTGTATTTGTCTCTTCCACAGTGCCTTTTTAATAAGTGTCAGTTGAATTGAATTCTATTAATCCACAAAGATCCAATTTAAAGACAATGAAACTCTCTGGCCTGCTTGATTTAGTTTGCATCTCACCATTCACAGGAACTACTTGTGCTAGAGACCACAATGGAGTATTTTACTATTGATGTCAGTAGGCAAAAGCATACCATTGCCCTGTCCTTTTTTTTTCAGACAGTCTTACTCTGTCGCCCAGGTTGGAGTGCAATGGTACAATGGTACAATCTCAGCTCACTGCAACCTCCGCCTCCTGGGTCAAGCGATTCTCCTGCCTCAGCCTTCTGAGTAGCTGGGATTACAGGCGCCCACCACCACGCCCTGCTAATTTTTGTATTTTTAGTAGAGACAGGGTTTCACCATGTTGGCCAGGTTGGTCTCAAACTCCTGATCTCAAGTGATCTGCCTGCCTCAGCCTCCCAAAGTGCTGGGGGCCTATGCTTTAAAGACATTTGAGGCAGGGGAGAAAGTCCAAAGATTTAAAACCTTTGTATGTAACCACTGCATTTCCTCTAATCTTTGAAAGTAAGCCATGAGCTTTTGTCAGTGCCACTTTCACTAGGTTTTCAGGCCAGGCTGTGGATCTGAGCTACAGACACAGTGAAGTGAGGCAGGGCTAACAGATTTTTCTCATTGCTGTTATAGTAGTAGCAACACAATTACAGTCATGCACCAAATAAATATGTTTTGGTCAACAACGGACCACATACACAATGATGGTCCTCTAAGATCATAATGGAGCCGGAAATTTTCTATCACCTGGTGATGTTGCAGCCATTGTAATATCATCGTGCAACACATTACTCATGTGTTTGTGGTAATGCTGGTGTTTGTTTACAACAAACCTACTGTGCTAACGGCACATACAATTATGTACAGTATGCAATACTTGATAATAAACAGCTATGCTACTGGTTTATGTATTTACTGCACTAAACTTTTTATTAAGTGTACTTTTGCTTTTTGTTGTTGTTTTTTATAGATGGGGTCTCACTATGTTGCCTGGAGACACAGACCCAGTAGGGATCAGGATGCCTATTTCATGGCACCAGTGGCTGGAGTGGAGTGGCTATTCACAGGTAAGATCATAGCTAACAACAGCCTTGAACTCCTAGGCTCAAGCAATCCTCCTGTCTTGGCTTCCTGAGTAGCTGAGACAGGCAGGCACCACTGTGCCCAGCCACTTATGTAAAAAAGTTAACTGTAAGATAGCCTCAGGTATGACCTTCAGGAGCGTATTACAGACAAAGGCATTGTTATCATAGGAGATGACAGCTCCATGTGTGTTACTGCCTCTGAAGACCTTCCAGTGGGACAAGACATAGAGGTGGAAGACCAGGATATTGATAATCTTGTTCCTGTGTAGGCTTAGGCTAGTGTGTGTGTGTTTGTGTCTTAGTTTTTAACAAAAAAGCTTAAAAAGTAAAAAATTTAAAAATAGAAAAAAGCTTACATAAGGCTATAAAGAAAATACTTCTGTGCAGCTGTACAACATGTTTATGCTTTAAGCTGTGTTATTACGGAAGAGTCAAGAAGTTTAAAAAATTAAAACGTTTATAATGTTAAGATGTTACAGTAAGCTCATTTTATTATTGAAGAAATAATTTTTATTATAAATTTAGTGTAGCCTACGTGTATAGTGCTTATAAAGTCTACAGCAGCATACGATCCTGTCTTAGGTCTTCACACTCACTGATCACTCATTCACGACTCACCCAGAGCAACTTCCAGTCCTGCAAATTCCATTTATGGTAAGTGCCCTATAGAGGTGTACCATTTTAAATTTCTTTTGTTGTTTGCTTTTTTTGAGAGGGAGTTTCGCTCGTCACCCAGCTGGAGAGCAATGGCGCGATCTCGACTCACTGCTACCTCCACCTCCTGGGTTCAGGAGAGTCTCCTGCCTCAGGCTCCCCAGTAGCTGGGATTACAGGCACCCACCACCACATCTGTCTAATTTTTCTATTTTTAGTAGAGACGGGTTTTCACCACGTTGGCCAGGCTGGTCTCAAACTCCTGACCTCAGGTAATCTGCTTGCATTGGCCTCCCAAAGTGCTGGGATTACAGGTGTGAGCCATCATGCCCAGCCCATTTTAAATCTTTATAGCATATTTTTTATTGTACCTTTTCTATGTTTAAATATGTTTACAGACATAAATGCTTACCATTGTGTTTTAGTTGCCTACAGTATTGAGCACAGCAACATGCTATACAGGTCTGTAGCCTAGGACCAATAGGCATACCATTTAGCTTGAAGCAACACATGATTGTACTTGATAAATCCCAACGCAGGGCCAGCACAGGAGGCTGCTCAATTGGTTCCCCTGATATGCATGAAAGCGGAGACCCTATGAATAAGTAAAAGGGCACTGAACTGAGAAAGTCCATCCTGTGTGGATTTTATCCTAAAATGTAAGCTGCCCTCCAGCAAATTACACAGACATTCAAGCAGGAAAGCCAGTGAAGTATCAATTCCCAGAGAACAGTGCTGGTTCCTGAATGGGTTACATTATGTCTTAGCAGCACTCAGTTTTTTCCTCTTGACTCAGTTCTCACCTGCTGAGATCTGATGATGCTCAGACCAGATAATGTAATGTGGCTGCCTAGATTAAAGTAGAATCCCATCCCAGAGGGGCATTCACACTGGTGAACTCACATAACAAATGGTAACTGCACTTTAATTGGTCTCCGTTGTTTAAATTCACAATTACTTTTGATTAGGATATGTTTACAGCAAGACAAGAGACTAAGTAATCCCACAAAGGAAGATATATATTATTCATATTTGCCTGAAAAATTAAATATACTTTCAGAATTATTCACAACCTGATATTTCAGCAAAGCTAGTTGTTCCCAGAATGGTGTTCAGCAATTACAAAATAAAGACAGGAAAGGAAACAACCACATTATAGATTATTTCAATGACTTGGGAATTTTCTCACATGTAACATTTATGTACATTTCCATTTAGCCCTAGTTTAAGTCACTCATTAACAAATATAAGAAGAAAATTAAAAAGCATTAAGGAACAGAAAACTTTTTCTTTTCAAGGTAGCTATAGAGATTGTGTCCCCCTTAAGAGTCAAGCTTAGGGAGGAAATACTCTTAATTCCTTTGCTCATACATTAATTTATTCAAAACACATCTGTTGAACTGCTAGGGATAAAAACTGGTGCGACCTACTTTGGAAAACTGGTGATTTCTATGAAAGCTGAAAATATGTGAAAACTATTATTTATCAATTTTTGCCTTAGAAATGCAAATATATGTGCACCAAAACTCATTGTTAAGAAAAGGCTGATGGAAGGCCCTGGGGCTGAGTTGGCTCCAGTGCATTGGGTCTCTTACATAAGCAAGCAAAAGCCCAACTCAGTGTAAACAGTAAAATGAAACTCAAGCTTAACTGATCAGAAACCACCAAACTAATCTCCAAGGACTTTCCACTTTAACTGGTCAAATGTATTTTCTTGGTCTTGCTTCCAAGAACACCTTATAAAATTTTCCCCTCATGTCCTGTCGGTGGAGCCCAACTGCTTGTGTTCTGATGCTGCCCAATTCATGAATGGCCGTCTGCTCAAATAAACTCTTTAAAATTTTAATGTGTCTAAATTTATCTTTTAACAACATGTATAAGAATGTTTATGGCAACAATATTCATAATAGTCTCAAACTAAAATCTCAAACCCAAGAACAGCAAACTGGATAAATTATGTATATTTATATAACAGAAAGTGATCAAGCTAGGAAAACAAACTACAACCATACACCTAAAAACACGTAGATGAATCTGACAAACATAATGGCTTATGAAACAAGGAAACACATGGCCAGGCTCAGTAGCTCACGCCTGTAATCCCAGCACTTTGGGAGGCTGAGGCGGGTGGATCATGAGGTCAGGAGTTTGAGACCAGCCTGGCCAACATGGTGAAACCCTATCTCTACTAAAAATGCAAAAATTAGCCAGGCATGGTAGCATGTGCCTGTAATCCCAGCTACTCAGGAGGCTGAGGCAGGAGAATTGCTTGAACCTGGGAGGTGGAGGTTGCAGTGAGCCGAGATCCTGCCCCTGCACTCCAGCGTGGGTGACAGAGCAAGACTCTGTCTCATGAAAAAAAAGAAACAAGGAAACACAAAAGGATGCAAATTATATTATTCCATTTATATAAAGCTCAAAAACAGGCAAAATGAATGTACGGTATTAGGACTCAACATAGGTGTTAGCTTGGAGCAAGTGAGAGGATTGAAAGAGAACACAAGGGGTGCTTCCAGGGCTCTGAAAATGCTCTGTTCTTTGATCTGGGTGCTGGCTACATGGGTGTGTTTACTATCAGAAATCAACTGAGCTGCACATGTATGACTTGTATAATTTTCTACATTGGGTAATGTTAAGTTAAAACCAAATAATTTTTTTATGTGCTGGGTACTGAGTGACAGAAGAAAATATCGTGTGAAGACAGAGCCCTGTAGTGGCTCACAGCCTTGAGGGGAGACTAGCATTCAAGGATGTGATTTTAAATAATACGGAATGACTGAGAGACAGTATGGAAGCTCCAGAGCAGGGGCCTTGAAGTGGGCAATAGGAATAAAGAAAGAAATCAGGACAGATTCCTGAGGGAGGTGAAGTCCATCTGATGCTGAAATGACAACCAGGAACCAACCACATGGTCTAATAAAGCTGGTAAGGGAGCTATCCAGGGGGAAATCCCTAGCAGCCCCTGAAAGCAGGGAATATAGAGGAGCCTGTTAGTTCTTAAAATGGGGGTTTTAAAGTCCTCCCAAGGTCTTTGACTGTATCTCAGTTAATAATAGATGAAATCTTGGAAGTTTTTGCCTGAGAATTAAGATCATCTGCATCAACACCATTGTAAACCTACATGGGATATGGCACCATTTTTTAATTTCCTCCTCTTTTCCCTACTAAGAGATTACATCTCTTTTAATCACTAACGACTCTACCATGTTTACACAGAAATATGCACCTACGGACTTGAGTTTTGCAGGATCTCTTTAAAGCCAGTGAGCTTAAGTTCTTCTAAGGGAAAAAGCATTCTTCATTATGAGCATCTCAAGAACTTACAGTAAATTGCTGTCCTTTTGCAGTTTGATTTATAATTGAATGAACCAACCTCTTGCATGGATGACCTTAGCTTGTTCTCTGCAGCCTCTACCTGCTAGCTCAGTTTCAAAAGACTGTTTGATGAGCAGCTCCTTGTGAGGAACCAGGAAACACCCCACCCACAGTGTTTGTTAAGAGAGCTTGACCTGAAGCCCAGAAATTAAGGTTTTAATATTCTTATCTCAAGAAAAAGGAGATACTTAAAAATAAAGTGCTCCTTTTAAATACTCAGATGCTAAGGCTTCTATACTCCAACACAATAAGCTTGCTTTCTTGGGAGTTGTAGTCATGCCCATCCGTTCCTTTTTTCAGTAACTAAGCCAGAATATTTAACAAAATCCTTTAATTCTTGTTCACATGTATTTCCCCTCCCCCATAAGATTTGGGGCAACTACTCAAATTCAGTCCCAAAGATTGATCACTTGGGTATCCCAGTTCTTCAAAGTAATTGGGCAGATTTGGCTTCAATGTAGCCCTGGGTCAAAGCTATATATCGAAAAAGAGCAAACTATATCACCAAGAAGGAGACAGGATTTACGAAATCCCTTCTCTAGAAGAGAAGTCATAAACTGGAGTCTTGGAATAAGGCAGAGGGAGGAGTTGAGAGGTGGAAAAGCTGATCTGAGTCAGTCAAAATCTTGCTCAATGTTGCTTAGGATGCAGAGTTAAGTGCAAGAGCCACACTCCAAAAAAATCCAGAAGTGGAGAGCTGTGGTACTCAAGAAGATAAGCATCATCAGGATCACAAACAGGAGAAGCTGGATAGACAGCATCCGCTGGGCTCAGGCAAATCTGCTGTGAATACCATACCATTGCTGCTTTCCCAGGAGTTGACTGTGCTGAGAGGCTTCGCCATGCGCCAGGACACGGTAGCCAGGGGCAGAGTAGCAAGCAGTACCTGGGAGTCCCAATTCCCTGCAGATTAAAAAAAAACATATAATCTTCTAATAGATGAAAAGAAGAGCACATAAATTTCAGCATCTTTTAATAAAACCTCAGCAAAATAAGAATAAAACTTTCTAAACCTGATAAATGATATATTTAACAGGAACTCACAAAAAACTCATAGCAGACATAATTCTTAAAAGTAAAACATTAGAAGCATTCCCTTTGTAGTTAGAAAGAATCTAAGGGTTTCTTTCATCACAGATTTTATGAAACATTATGCTGGAGGCTCTGAACAGTACAGTAAGATAAAAGAAAGGTACAAAATTTACAAAGATCAGAAAGAAAATAAAACTATCACTACAGGTAATACGATTGTCTCCAAATGAAATCTGAGAATATACACCAAATCTCCTTGAGCTAATAAGAAAATTCAGCAAAGTTGCTGGACACAAAATCAACTCACTAAAACTGATTTTATTCCTATGGACCAGTGACAAATATGTGATTGAAGAATACCATGCACAATAGCAGAAACACTCCAGATATCAAGGAATCAAACCAACATAAGACATGCAAGATCTTTACCAAGATATAAAAAAGACCTAAATAAAAGAATAAAGGAACAAAATTAATAAATACAAAGTCATATTGCCAACATCTGTCAATAGGAAGGTGGACAAATAACATGGTTTATTTAAAAGTTGAATGATACATAGCAGTTCAAATGAATAAATTATAACTACATGCATAAATATTGATAAACCACAAAAAGGTAATGTTGAGTATAAAAAGCACATTATAGATATAAAATTATATAATTTATATATTTTAAAACATGCAAAACTGTATTTTGTTTATGAATACACATATGTAGTAAAAATGTAAACATCAAATATAGGATGGAAGTTACCTTCAGAGTGGGAAATAGGACAGTATTTTCCAAACTTTTCACATTGTAATAATTATCCGGGGTACTTACAAAATAATAATGGCTGCCTCTCCCAGACATTCCAGTTTAATTGGTAGGAGATGAGAACTGGGCAATTGGAGTCTTAAATTTCTCCAAGTGATTCTAATATGAAGCAAAGTCTGAGAAAGAGTATGAGTTAAGGGCAGTGTCATTATAAAGGTAGCTTCAATTCTACTTGAGAATTTCTGTTTCTTAAAATAAGTGTGTTAGTCCATTTTCACACTGCTATAACTAAGACTGGGTAATTTATAAAGGAGGTTTAATTGACTCACAGTTCCACCTGGCTAGGGAGAGCTCAGGAAACTTACAATCACGGTAAAAGGCAAAGGGGAAGCAGGAAACATCTTACATAGTGGCAGGAAAAACAAAGAGAGAGCGCTCAGGGGAAACTGCCACTTTAAAAACCATCAGATCTCATGAGAACTCCCTCACTATCACGAGAACAGTATGGGGGAAACCAGGGAAACTGCCCCCATGATCCGATCACCTCCCACCAGGTCCCTCCCTTGACATGTGGAGATTACAATTCAAGATGAGATTTGGGTGGGGACACAGAGCCAAACCATATTAGTAAGTATTGGATGAAATATCACAAATGGTAAGACTTAAAGTTAGGTGACAGGTATATGGGTACTTGCAATATTATTTTCTATATTCTTCTGCTTCCTTGGATTTTCAGAAATGAGAGGGAGGGAAGGAAAAAAGGAAGGGAGAGAAACAGATTCTATTCCTACTGACTCATTCACTCATAACAATGCTATATCTAGCTGTTCAGAACAGAAGACCGTACCATTTCTTTTATTCACCTGTTGCCTGTTTACCAAATTTGTTGCCACTTAATTGGAACACAAAAGTGACAGCAAGAAAAAAACCTTGGAATGCTGCCCTTGTTAGTTAATCCTGGTCCTACACTAATGGAAAACACTAAGCTCAGAGTATATGGTACATGGTAGCAGCTGAATGTTTACACATTTTGTAACAGATAGGTAGAATTATTTCTGGATTCCTATTATGACATTAATTATTCAACATGAGCGTACTGTATGCAAGACACAATAATCGGTTTTTGACATTAAAAAATGTATAACACATTGGCTGGGCATGGTGGCTCATTCTTTAATCCCAGTACTTGGGGAGGCTGAGGTCTGAGGATTGCTTGAGCCCAGGAGTTTGAGATCAGCCTGGGCATCATGGTGAAATATTGTATCTATAAAAATTAGCTAGGTGTCGTGGCATGCACCTGTGGTCCCAGCTACTCAGGAGGCTGAGGTGGGAGAATCACCTGAGCCCAAGAGGCCAAGGCTACAGTGAGCTGTGAATGTGCCACTGCACTCCAGCCTGGGTGACAGAGCAACACCGTGTCTCAAAAAGCACACACACACACCAAAAGAACAAAACAAACACATGTAAAGCAAAAATATACTCTAACATTGTATAACAATCTCAACACTAACATTTATCAGTGGACACTTACAGATTTACTAAAAGACACCATCTTTTCTTGTTGTTGTTGCTGAGACAGCATCTTGCTCCCTCACCCAGGCTGGAGCGCAATGGTGCAATCTAGCCTCCCAGGTAGCTGGGATTGCAGGTCATGCCACCACACCCAGCTAATTTTTTTTTTTTAATATTTTTAGTAGAGATGGGGTTTCACCATGTTGGCCATCCTGGTCTTGAACTTCTGACCTCAGGTGATCCACCTGCCTTGGCCTCCCAAAATGCTGGGATTACAGGTGTGAGCCATCATGCCCCCTGGCCAAAAGACATCATCTTAATTAAATGAAACCCATCTCTTCCCAATAACAGATAGAAATCCACAAAATTAAATAATAAAGTCAATGATTTGAGAGTCATAGCAGCTATTACTTGAGGGATGTCAAGATGGGAATGTTGATTTATATAGGAATATGGAAAGAAAGAATAAAATCAACTCTACAAACACAAATTTTCCTGGGAAAAACTGTCCTCTGGCAGAATAATAAAATAAAATGCTTCCCATACTCATTTCTACCTGGAAGGATATCGTCAATGCAGTTGGACTAAACAATACATCTCAACTCTGGCTGCAAGTTGAGATCCTCTAGGGGATTTTTTTTTAAATGTTAGGGCCCCCCCACAAATTTACTGAATCAGAATATATGTGGATATAATCTGGCAGGAAGGGTTCAGAACTAAGGACTTAAGTGAACAGGAAATTTAGAATGATCGAATTTGGTGATTTTCAAAATAATTAAATTGTTGGAGACTTCTTCAAACATAATTAGAGCAAGCCAATTAAATATATAAAATTGGTGTTGCACTAGCTTAATCAAGGTTGGGAGGGGAGTGTTAGGCTTGGTAAGAGAGTAAAACAGTCTGTTCCTGCTCACACATCCTACCTTCTTCCTGTTCTACAAACTGCTGAGTAGTTCTGGACTCTTTGGAGCCCACATTTAAAACTTCTCATCTGAAAGTTTCAAACATCTCATTTAACAGGTTAGATATCTATGAAAAAATACACAGTGACAATATAAAGAAAAAGAAGTCCCAACAATAAATGCAGGTCTAGTGTATTAGTCACGGTTCTCTAGAGGGACAGATCTAATAGGAGATATATATATATATATATATATATATATATATATATATATATGTGTGTGTGTGTGTGTGTGTGTGTGTGTATAGAGAGAGAGCAGAGTTTATTAATTATTAATTCACATGATCACAAGGTCCCACAATAAGCCATCTGCAAGCTGAGGAGCAAGGAAAATCCATCCAAGTCCTAGATCAGAAGAGCTTGGAGTCTGATGTTCAAGGCTGAGAGGCTAGGCCCATCTAGTCTTGTCATGTTTCCCTGCCTGCTTCATATTGTAGCTGGCAGCTGATTAGATGGTGCCCACCCAGATTAACTTTCCCAGCCCACTGACTCAAATGTTCATCTCCTTTGGCAACACCTTCACAGACACACCCAGTATCAACACTTTGCATCCTTCAGTCCAATCAAATTGACACTCAAGCTATTAACCATGTCACCTAGAAAAGATTATTAAATGTCTTATTAGGAGCTTTATAGTGAGGGCTCATTTGTCCACAGTGGTTCAATATGAAGGCAGTCGGAGGGACCAGATGCACTCCCACGATTACACATTCACATCTGATATTCTACCAATCAGCTCTTCTTCCAGCCAACCTTTCCCAGTAGGACAGCACTGAGACTACTGGTTTGTGTGTGTGTCTTTTTTAAGATATTAACTTAAGCTGTTAATTACTGTTGCTCTTTAATGATTCACTTATGAGAATTAATATATTAATTCTTTTACTTGTGCCCTCAAGCAATTCTATGAAGGATGTAATTTTTTAAATTCAGCAAATACAGCTAACAAGCAGTAACTGTCCAAGCAGTACTACCTAAGTGCTATTTCATGAATCATAATATTTAAATTCTATTAACTTAAAAGGATTAGCTTCCAAGGGACTGTTGTCTTCTGATCCTATTTCATATTAATTACTCTTGCAATACCAATAACATTGGCATTTGCACAGCATCTTTGTTTCACTGGGCCTTCATTTATAGTGAAAATGAGAGCTTAAAAAAAGAAATGCCAGCCTAAGTAACACAGTGAGATCGTGTCTCTACTAAAAATAAAAATTAAAAAAATTAACAGGGTGTGGTGGTGTGGGCCCGTAGTCCTGTTACAGTAAGTTAAGCAGAGCAGGAGAGTCCCCTCCCCTGTAAGGAATATCAGGCAACTAAGAGGCAAAATGGCAGAATTTCACTGATATAGGACCTTCCTCTAGGAACTGGTAAGGGAAGCATGCCCCTCCGTGCTTGAGCCCACTGGCCCAACTCTTGAGATCTTATTGAGAAGCTGCTAATCACTGGCTTCAGGTGTTTCTATCCACTGAAAGACTGCCTTTCCCTGGCACCAGCTGCAACCAATTATTTTAGAACACGTTTTAACAACCACCTGACCATCTTCTAATGGTTGCCTGACATTCCAGGGGGGGTGAGCTTCGGGCCCTTCCTGTCCTGCTCGTGTCTGTGGACTACTTACTGCAACAGTTCCAGTAACTCAGGAGGATGAGGTGGGAGGATTTCTTGAGCCCAGGAGCTCAAGGTTGCAGTGAGCTATGATTGTACCATTGCACTCCCACCTGGGCAACAGAGCAAGACCCTGTCTCAAAAAAAGGAAAACAAGAGAAAAGAGAAAGAGGGGGAGGAGAAGAGGGGGGAGAGAGAGAGAGAAAAGAAAGATCAATGTCTTCCAGTTCAGTTAAATCTAACAACTATTTATGGGAATGCCTACTACGTGCTGGACATGCAGACAGATACAAAGATGTGAGTGACAGTCAGTGGCTTAAAGCAGTGTAACGGGCATTATAATATAATTGCCCCAATTCACTGGGGACCTATGATATACCAGATGTGCATATGTTTTCTTTAATCCTCATGACAGTGGTGCAGGGTAAAGATCAGAATCTCTATTTTACAGACGAGGAAAGAAGAGTTAAATACCTTGCTCACAACCACCCAGCTAATATTTGACAAAGCCAGGATTTGACCTAGGCATAACTTGCTGGGAAATTCTGCCTTTTCCTTGTAGAATATGTAAGCAAAAGACTCTAAGCAACACTGTGAAACCGGCGATTGCTTGCCTTTGGTCTCCCTTCCACCCCTACTTTATGTGATTCTATTTCTCCATTGGAACTCTTTCCCTCCCCCACCTTTTCCCAGTACTTTCTTGGCTGTTCTCTGGATTCCAAGTACAACATAGAAACAATCTACTTCGACATGCTCTCCTCATTAAGTCCCTTATACTCTAGACCAGAGCTGTGCGATCGACTTTCAGCACATTCAGAAAACGTTCTGAATCGTACGTTCAGAAATGTTCTATATCCGCACTCTCCAATCTGTCGGCCACTAGCCACATGTGGCTACGGAGCCCTCGAAGTGTGGATAATATGGCTGAGAAACTAAATTATTGATTTTATTGTAATCTATTTCTATTTAAGATCAAATAGCCATGCGGGTTAGTGTCCATCATTTTACACAGCATAGCTCGAAAACATTCTCAACTCACTCTGTGCTTAAAATATTCTTTTTCCATGTTTTATTTTTGAGAGCCTGTTCTGCTGGGACACAGAATCACTTACTGCGTCTAATACATTGATGATGATTAATTTGTATGTGTACCTTCCAGAAAACATGGTTGTGTTTGAACAGATGCCTTCTGAATAGAAAAATATAAGATTTCTAATGAAATGACAGGCTACTGGGGGAGATATTTGATGATCAAAAGGGCCTTTAAACCTCATTAATTCCATACATGGGAATGGCCAGATGTTGGTCCCACTTAATTTTTTGTCACATCCACCCTTTATGATAATCAAGTAATTTGTATCACATACCTTGACACAGAACTCAGATGTTTTCAAGTGCTTTTTCAAAGCACTTTTCCCAGGGTGCATGTATTCTGCTTTCTGCTTTTTTTCTGTACTGGAGCCCAAATAGTTAACACCAACAGCAGTGCCCAGTTTCCTGAAAAATACTGTTGACAGGAGCCCAAAGGCCTCAGCCCCCACCTGTCACATACCTGTAGCAGGTGTCTGGGAGATGCTAGAAGCTACAACAGGCTCTCCGCCCCAGGGATATTGCATTTTCTTCCCAGAGTTATAAAAGGGAAGGTTTTCAGAGTACAAACTTGAAGGCCTTTACAGTATAAAATTGAAGAGGAACAAAGTGTATAGCTGAGGCACAAAACCAGACAATTAGGGCTGACCTCAGCCAATTAAGGGATTTTGAGAAAAAATGAAAGAGGCAGAGGGTTGGAGGAAAGCTGGATCTGGAATGAAAGCAGAAGCCTAAATCCAAGGACCAATAAAACAGCTCCAGATCATGTCCAGGTGGGAGGGGACAAGTTCCAACAGCCTTACAAAACAGCGCAAGGTTTTGAAGTTGTTTTCAGGTCCATTGGTCTGAGAGTACCTTTGCTTTCTGGAAGGTTACTTGGTCTGAACTTAACATGGCCTAACATGAGGATCTGTGCAGATTTGTCTTGCTATATATCCTTTCTTTCGTGTGCACGAATTGAGTGCAGATCCCTAAATGGGCTACATGCTGTTGATCATTAACTTCAGGAAACTGACATGGGTCCACCTAAGAAGAAACTCAGAGATGGGCTCTGCAGAACAAATGAGTTTATTTGGCAACAGCAGGGGATGGCAATACAGGATATGTGTGCTATGACAGATCATAGGCACATCCAAGGGGGTCGGGGCCAAGGGGAAGCTTTTAAAGACAAACAGAAGAAATCCCTGTAAGCTGCGTTTTAGTAAGGTTCATAGTTCACAAGCTCACTGCAGTTAGTGTTTGTTCGCTGGTAGAGACTGTTGCTAAGTACCTGTCCCTGTATCAGTGGCTTATCCAGAATACTGCCATCTTGAGGAAGTTCTTGAGATAGGTCCTGTTAACTGATCTATGTGCTAGAGTGTCTTCTGTAAGACCTGCTACAGGCATGTGTGCATAAAAGCTTCTTCTTCATGGCCTCCCCGACTCCATTGTGTTATAGTTTGACATAAGGAACTCCATTTTGGCACCAGCACCTTTGACACATGGTAGGGAAAGAAAGATAGGAACCTACAGAGAACCACTGAACAGAATTCTTAAACAGATGCCTTCAAATTTTTACTCAAATACAACTTAGGGAAAACCATCCTTCCATCCTCATAGGTATCATCAGTGTTTTATTTCCTCCATTCACAATTAGCAGACCTTCACTCTGAGTTTCTCAAATAAAAGCACCATGTAGCTCAATTCTTACTGAAATTAGAGGGTTGCCCTCCAAGAAGAGCATTAGGGCTTATTCGTCTATGCATCAGATACAGACAGCTCTGGAGGTATCTGAAGCCTGTCTCTTGAGGTACTAAAGCATCACTGCGTTCATTCAGCAGAAGCGAAGGACCATGATTTTGCAATGAAAATAATAATTTAGGCGAGTAAAATAAAACATCCTTTTAGAGGGTTCACAACCATTAATTTTCTGTCTTTCAAAAATTATGTTTTGCATTGTTTTAGATGGAGAGTGCGTGCTTTGGATTCAAGACTGGGAATGAGGGGACCAGAAATCTGTTCTGTGGCTGTTTCTCGTTAGGACTTTCCTAAGCCTTTGGAAAAGGTGACTCTGTTTTGCTCACTGCTCTAACTCTTTAGGTTTCTTTCTGCATACATATTAAAAGGAGCTTATGCTCCCTGACAGAGCCTTTCTGATTTGACAGGACGGTGTAAGATATATTCACTCAAGTGAGAAAAAAAGAAATTGAGGTCTGTTTGTATTTCCTTTAGGCCATAAGCTTCTTAAGCAGAGACTGTCACGTTTTTACTCCTTAGTGGACTGTAACGGTAGCATAATATTCTGCATCTAATTAGTCATTTCATTAATTTTATTGGAACCAGAATGGTGACTACTGGCCTAATTAGAAGGAATAGCCCTTGGCTTCTAGGCTTAAAGATAAGCCCTTGTCGTTCGGAGAAAGAAAGGTACGTTACAAAAGACGTGACTATCAGAGGCACTGACCTTGTTCTCTCTGCTTTGCATTTCTCATTTCCTTCAGGGTCAGTCCTACTGAGGCTCTCCATGGAGATGGCCGGCAAGGTGGGCACCCAGGAACCAGAGAAGAGTGAGGAGGGAACAAGTTTCCTCTGTGTGGTGATTTGTGGCTTTGGGATATCTGGTGTCAGTTTTATCAATGTATGATTGGGTTTTTTAAATTATGAAACTATTTGAATATACATATGTATGTATCTGTGTGTATATATGTGCATGTGTGTGTATATATATATTTAATCAAAAGATATTGCCCTCAGAAGAGATGACAATTGTTTAAGAGTCTTTACCAAATTTATAATCTACATAATGGTGAATATTCAAGCTGACTTTCCCCAAAACACTTCTTAGCTAATTTTTCAAGCTTGTCCAAGAGTGCTCCTGACAAGCTTCTGCCAATACCCAGGGGAGTTCTGTCGTGTCTAGGTCCTCTACAATTCCAAAGCTAAAAGTAGACGATTTCATTTTCATACTTCAGAGTTTATTCTGCTGTTCTCAGAGGCCAGTTCCTGCCCCCAGTTTCTCATAACAATTCATTATAAAAAGGTGATTTCACAAGGAACAAATGATTAAGCAGAAAGATTTAGTTGTCCTAGTGTTTGCATGGTTTTATATCCACTGTTTAATTTTTCCAGTGCAAAGTACAATTAACATTTGAATCTAAGTATGAAGAAATGGAGATTACTGTTATTACTGAAAATAATTCACTATGGTATCTTCTTACATCCTGGGAGCCTAATCTTTCCAAGGTCATCTAAGGTTCCCCTTCTCCATGACAACCTCATCCAGGGATTTCTTCCTGTCCTGGTGTTTTATTACATATAAGTGAAGACCCACATGCTGCTTTGTATATTTTTGTCAAAAGAGAAAAAAGAACCATCTTGTCGAGGACAGGAACTAAATTATATGCAGTATTCCTTTAGAAGCCCATTCAGCATCTAAAAGTGTTAGGTACAGAGAATGCCCTCCATAAATATTTGCTAAATTGAAATTAGGAGCAAATGTTAAGTCAAGATCAAGCTCAGGAATAACTGTAGCTATTAATCATCTTTTACCCAGAATTTAAATAATTTCATAAGTATTGCCTTAAATCTGTTTCTTAATGTCAATAGTAGCATGTTTTATTGGTGGTGGGATGTCTGGGGTGATTCGTACTCTTTTAAAGTATAAATTACAGATTATAGATCTGGCCCAAATTGTTCCTGGGAGCTGTGTGTTAGGGAGTAGGAGAGAAAGATTTAACTCTTCCAAATACCTAGTGGATTAGGGTCCCACAGGGAACTATTTAAAATGCAAATGGAGCCAGGGCAGTGGCTCACACCTATAATCCCAGCACTCTGGGAGGCCAAGGCTGGCAAATTACTTGAAACCAGGAGTTTGAGACCAACCTCGCCAACCTGGTGAAACCCTGTCTCTACTAAAAATACGAAAATTGGCTGGGCGTCGTGATGCACACCTGTAATCCCAGCTACTCGGGAGCCTGAGGCAGAGAATCATTTGAAGCCAGGAAACGGAGGTTGCAGTGAGCTGAGATGGGGTCACTGCACTCCAGCCTGGGTGACAAAGGGAGACTCTGTCTCAAAAAAAAAAAATTAAAATGCAAATAGGACAATATCTTAAAATCAGCCAATAGCTTCCCATTATCTTTAGAGGAAAAGTCCAAAGTCCTCCTTGGAGTGGTACCCAAACCCCTTCTGAATCTAGCTCTTGATTTCTTTTTAGCTCATGTCTCACATCTCCCCAGCACACTACTATAACCTGAAGCCTGAATTTGAAGCTGCCCTTGGTTTGCAATGCTTTTCCATTTCCCTTCCCTCATTAATTTCCATTTATTCTTCAAGGCCCAGATCAAGCCTCAACTTTTCCAGAAATCCTTTTCAGACACCCCTACTCTGGATGAGTTGCCCTTCCTATATGCCCCTACTCTTAACTTTGCCTACCTACGTATGCTACCTGTTGCATACTATCATCATTTTCTGTCTTCCTCACCTGTCCTATCATTTAGTAGGTTTTTTATATAAAGTTTTTGTCTTAGTCCATTTGGACTAATATAACAGAACACCATAAACTGGGTACCTTATAAACAACAAAAATTTATTTCTTACAGTTCTAGAGGGTGGGAAGTCCAAGAGCAAAGCACTGGCAGATTGGGTGTCTGGTGAGGGCCCTCTTCCTGGTTCATACACAGCTGTCTTTCTGCTGTGTCCTCACATGTAAGAAGCAGCAAAGAAACTCTCTGGGGCCTTCTTTATGAGAGTACTAATCTCATTCATGAGGTGTCCACCCTCACGACCTAACCACCTCCCGAAGACCCTGTTTCCTAATACCAGATCATTGGGGATTAGGTTTCATATAAATCTGGGGGAGAGAGGTCACAAACATTTAGTCTACAGCAGTTTAATAGTGGTTAAGAACATAAGCCCTGAAATAAGATTTCCTGGGTATTTCATCTCTCCCTCTCATGAGCTTTGAGACCTTAGGTCAAGTTATTTACCCTCTCTTTGATTTTACTCATTTGTAACATTAAATGAATATAGTAGTACCCATATGGGTTATTGTAATTAAATGATATAGTGCAATTAGATGCTTACCACAATGCAGAAAGAAGGTATAGTTTGTTTGTGCATTTATTTGCTTATTTTTTATTTTTCTTTGCTCTCTGGAATGTAAGCTCTAGGAGAACATGGAACTTTTCTCCTTATTCATTGCTGTATCCCAAGCAGCTAGAACAATACCTGTAATATTCTAGGAGCCCAGTGCATATTTGCAGACTATCTGTTGAATGCATGTATTGATAAATGGCATGTGAGTTAGTCACAGTATCTTCAAGCCACTGCAGGCCTGCCAATTTTCTGTTTTCTTTTTTAATTTAAAGAAAACATAATATATATATATATATAATATATATGTATATATATTATATATATATGTGTGTATACACACACACACACACACACACACACACACACACCCCACATTTCTTTATTCATTTGTTGATCAATGGCCATTTGGGCTGGTTCCATATTTTTGCAATTGCGAATTGTGCTGCTATAAACATGCGTGTGCAAGTATCTTTTTGTATAATGACTTCTTTTCCTCTGGGTAGATACCCAGTAGTGGGATTGCTGGATCAAATGGTAGTTCTACTGTTAGTTCTTAAAGGAATCTCCACTGTGATTGTACTAGTTTACATTCCCACAAGCAATGTAGAAGTGTTCCCTTTTCACTGCATCCATGCCAACATCTATTATTTTTTATTTTTTTTATTATGGCCATTCTTGCAGGAGTAAATGTGGTATCACATTGTAGTTTTGATGTGCATTTCTCTAATCATTAGTGATGTTGAGCAATTTCTCAGGCTTGTTCAGCCCTGCCAATTTTCTACAGAAGTAGAAGTAGTCTATCTTCCTGGTATGGTCCCTACACATAGTACTCAACAAATACTGGTACCTTGTCCTTCCCACGGTCAGCCACAAGGTCTTCCATGAGAATGAGACCCTTTGGCAATATCCGTTTTAGAGTTTGGTGACAGTGACAAATATGAGTGCAAATATCAGTGACTGCAATCTCTGTTTCAGACATGCACATATACAGACTTGCAATGAACAATGACAGTCATAACAACTATTTCAAAACAACTCAAGCAAAGCAACTTCCTAGTTATCACTTGTATCTCTACAGATATTGGAATCCAAATTTTTGTAGAGTTTATATCCTCAAGCAGAAATTCATATTTTATAGTCCCTGACATCATCATATAACAAACAGAGCTTGACATTTTCAATATGAGAAATTTATCGTGACTACTTTTTTCTGCAGAAATTTTTAAAGCATCTCAAGAGAACATTATATGCCAATTTTTTTATTTTTTTGGTTCAAGGGCTATTTTTTACAAATAGAGTTTGGGGAACATTGCTAAATTCATCAAAGTTTGAACTTATTTTTGCTCAAGCTAACTGGAAATCTAGTGTATAGGAAAGAGTATTGAACAGGGGATAAGGAGGCCAGATTTGATTACCCCCTCGGTTTGCCCCTGCCTGGCTGCGTGACCTTGAACAAGGACTACCTTTCTCACTATAGGTGGAAGGGGACTGTAGCAGGTGATCTCCAAAGTCTTTGGAGAGTTACTAATGTGGAAATACTAACTTAAGAGCTATGGAGGTAGGTGAAATGGGCTTTGAAAGCAAAGCAGTGCTTTGTTCCATTGCCTTGATGCCTTGATTTTATTTCAAATATACCATTTATGACACCATTTGATTTGGTTTAAAAGACAGCAAAATCTTTTCAAAGATTTGCTATGCTAAAGAAGATGTGAAATGTGTTATTTCTATGGTAGAGAAGGGGTACAAGGAGTGGTAGTTGGTGGGAGAAGATGGTGGTAAGACGGATTTAAAAGGGGTTTGTGAAACAGGATGTGGATACCAGCTGTGTGATGTCAAACAAACTCCTTCATCCCTCTCCTCCTGTCTTCCAGCATCCTCATCTCTGTCGTAAGGATAATAGCCTTCCTCCAGACCTCACACACTTTTGGAAGAGATCACTTTTTTTTAAGTGCATGGAAATGTTTTGAAACAGTGAAGTCTACAATGATAGGTTTCATAATTCTAACATCCACACCATATGGTAGGGACAAATAACACTAGGTGACATGAAGCTTATTTATAATTCAAGTGTACAAAAAATGTAAACTTTCTACCACTAAACTTAATGTCTGTTTTAAGCCTAGAAACTCAATCTCAGTCACTCTTCTGTTTCCTTCCCATGGAATTCTGGGGGTTCAGAGTCCCAGGGTATGGATGTGGTAGGAGTGGGGAGCGCCTGGTTGCCAGGGTCATCTCTCCACACAGATGTCTGCTGGGGCATCCACTCGCCTTCAGTTGTTGATCCACACAGGCTGCAAGTAACATTGACATATCCTTTCTTTCTGTCCAACCTGCATGTTTAGGCCTGCCCTCCCCCTACCTCCGCTGTGTCTATGCCTTCTTGGAGGCACACAGACTCCTGTGAGGCTCTCTACCGCCTCTCTTCCAATATTCTCTCTGAAGTCCCTCTCTGGGGTCTTCCTGTCCCTGGGCTCAGTCGGCTTTTCTCATCTGTCACTTTGCTCTAAGATCATCTCTAGGACTAGCTAGGTATTCACAGGAAGGAAACACCTGTCTTCTGCTCTTTGATCTCTTCACCCAGTCTAGGGAAATCCCTTCCACTCCCCAGAGGAGCCTTGCTTCCCTTATAATAGCCTTCTTCCCAAATATTTTGTTTTTCCTCAAAGCCCTCACAATTTCCCCTGAGGCCTGAGGTTGGGCTTGCTCACACCTCTCTCCCCTGCTTTCCACAGAATCACATCCTTCTTGAGATAATGAGCACACAATTGCCTGGATACCCGAAGGCCTGGAGACAGCCACAGAAAATACTGCAGAGAGGTGGAAACATCCGTTAATATTTTAAAATCCCATTGCTGCTACCAGCAATAATAATGAATATACAGAAATGGATCTGGATTAGCTGAGCTTGAAACAGTCCATCTCATACACACACACTATAATTTCAGGTAATGAGGAAAAGAAAAGGAAAAGAATAATACATGGCCTCTGTCACATGGTTGCTTTTGAACCTTATTGGATTTGTGGCAAACAGTGTGGCTTTGGCACATGCTTCTCCTGCCACTCACCTGCCTCTGAGCTCCCTTCTGAGGCCAGTCAGTGCCCAGAAGGGATGCACCTGCCTTCTGTCCTCTGGTGTCTAGGTAGCCCCTGGGTCAGCATTTTTGGGGCTGGCATTTGATGCGCCTGCTACGGTTGCTGATGAGAAAGTAGCCACCCTCCTCCACTCCACCCCTGCCGCCCAGGCCCTGCCCCTCCTGCTAACCTGTCAGGCTACATTTTCAATTACTGGCTTTGAAAAATGTCCAGGTGGACCTATTAAATCAATGAATGCGATGAGCTGAATACAAAGCAATGGCAATCTGTGGCCTCCCTTGGGATAATTGGTGATCGCATGGGGTGTTGAAAATCCAAGCCTGAAAAATCATTGCTTTGAAGAAAGGGAGGGCAACAACTGAACTATTTCTTCCATTAAAATGCATGACATTTAAATAATGTCCCCCTTCTTCTCAGGGCCCATCAACCTTCATTTTTTTATGCACTGCAAAGTCTAAATATTTATTAACTTTAATTCACAGGATTTATTATAGCTGCATCCAGCTAGGGCACATACACATTTTTAAAATACGTGACGTTTTTAAAACAGTATCATTTTAAAAATAATTAGGAAAAAATTGCGATTGTAGTCTAAAGATGTAAGGTACTATCTAGTTTTAAAAGGTAACCAGGAAGAGGGTTCTTAAACGAGGACCCATAATCAAGTTTACATTAGTTTGATTAGCTAGACACAGCTGGCATTTATTTTACATAGAAAAACAGTTCGCATGTGGGGAATCACCATCTGGACTCACTAAACTGCCCAGTGTTGTCAGAGGGAAAAAATAGGCTGTTAGAAAGTCAGCTTGTGGCCAGCCATGTCGCAGACCACCTGGCCTTGCTCTGCTATGAGGTCAAAAGGCTGGTTTTGTGTTATCATGGAAAGAGGTGAGATCCCGGCCAGACACTTGCCGCTTACAAGGTCACACAGGGGCCACCTTTTAGGATGGCTAGAGGAGACGTCAGGGATTGATGGGGGTCGGGGGTGAGGAGCTTTGTCCATAATCTATATAAGCTGCTCTCCCTCACTGTCAACCTAGACAACTGGAATTGGCATTTTCTCTGCTTTATCTAAAGTGTTATAAAACACAGCTTCAGCTCGCTCCTTCCAATAGATCCCTACATGGATGCTCTGGAATGGCCTCTTTGTGTTTATTAATGGAAATTTCCAACAACTGCAAGTGACTAAAAAGATGCTGTGTCTTTCACTCGTGTCTCTGTCATCATCATGCTTTCTTAACTAACATAATTTTTGAGAAATATTGGGAAAATGCCAACAAAGAAATATAATTTGAAATTCCACCATCCAGAGAAAATCACTTTTCCTAGGGAATAGAGGCATCTTCCAACTTATGCAATTTATGCAATCATCTGTTTTTCAAAGGTCTGAAGTAAATTATATTTCATATACATTGAAATGCTTTCGATTTGCTTCTGCGGCTTGTAGCACCATTCACAGTGTTACTGTTCCTTTTTAAAACATTCACAGTGTTACTGTTCCTTTTTAAAATGATTAAAAAAAAAAAGACAAGGTCTTTAAAACTATTGAAGCACCGTGACTAGCCACCAACTTTGTGCTAGGGGTGCTGTGTCTTTCCTTTTACGCCTTCAAATGCACTGCTAGCTTCCGTCCTTATCACCACTTTCCAGTTGCAATTAAAAGGCAGTAAAGAGGAAATAACACAAACAACATGGAATTAGCGTGGCTGACACACAGAGATCACAGCAGGTAATGGAGACAGGTGAGGACACGGTGAGGGGTGTGGGGCAGGGGCTGTGGGGCTCTGAAGTGCACTTCCCACGTTTAGCCTTGCACTGGATATAAAAGTGTCCACATCTCCAAAAATAAATTATGTACCTTATGGAGCAATTTGCATAATACAGTTTTGTATCTGTTGTGTGTTTCATAACCTGGGGTACTATCTGTACATTTATAGATTTTAAAAAATATATATACTTCTTTGTAACATGCTTTTTTGGTTGGCACATGCCTCTTTATGTCCATAAATAGACATCATAATTGCCGATGACTACAAAATCCTCTGGTGTATGGATCTATAAAAATTATTGGCTGGGCATGGTGGCTCACACCTGTAATCCCAGCACTTTGGGACGCCAAGATGGGTGGATCATGAGGTCAGGAGTTCAAGACCAGCCTGGCCAACATGGCAAAACCTCATCTCTACTAACAATACAAAAAATTAGCCGGGCGTGGTGGTGCGCACCTGTAATCCCAGCTACTTGGGAGGCTGAGGCAGGAGAATTGCTTGAACCTGGAAGGCAGAGGTTGCAGTGAGCTGAGATCATGCCACCGTACTCTAGCCTGGGTGACAGGGTGAGACTCCATCTCAAAAAAAAAAAGAATTAAATAGTTTCCAATTAAATAGTTTCCAGTTAGTGGATCTTCTGGGTGTTTCCAGTTTGGCTTATAATGGACACCTCCAGTTTCCAGGGTTGCCTTCTTTGGCCTCCCTCTGGTTTCAGCCATAGCTGCAATGAACTTTGTCATGAGAGCTCAGACTCACCTGGTGCTGGCAGCCCCACATGGACAAGCTAGCACAGGGGCTTTTCCAGTGCTAAAGAGCCTTGAGGCAAAGGAGAGTCTTTTTTCTGGCTCCTAGACGACCTTCAACCAGTGGGGACAGAACTGGTGAATAAATGCTTCAAGAAACCTTGTGAGTGATGTGCAAGAGGGTGCTGTGGAGTTGAGTCCCAGCGGCCCAAAGGATCAGCCTCACTGTATTTGCTTTTCCGTCTTCCATACTCTCTCCCTCCTGCTTCCTGGGATCATCTTGGAAATAAACTACCTGTATCCAGACAAGTCCTAATCTCTCCTGTTCTGAGCCAAGATAGAGACTATGATAAACAGCGTTGTGGACAATATCCTTGAATGCACATCTCCACCGTGGATCTAGTTATTTCCCTAAGTCTCTAGAAGTGTTCATTGCTGATTTAGTTATTTCCTTAAATCTCTAGAAATGTTCATTGCTGAGTCAAAGGGCATGGACTTTTAAAAACAAGCTCAAACAAGTGCTGTTTAACAGAGCTCCTAACTGTAAGGCGATTGATTTTATTTTATTTGCCTTTGCCTATTCAATCCCTGAGCTATCATGAAGCTCTCTCTTCCATCAAGAAGCAAAGCGTCGATACTAACTTCCTGCAGTCTTTTAAACCACCGTCCCCAGAGGACCCAGAAATCCCTCCCCTTTACTGTCCTGCAAACACGATGAGTGGAATAATTGGAATGCACACCCACTGTCTTCCAAATAGCTCACTTTATTGCCCGGTAGTTATTAAGAATGAGTGGTAATTTTGCCGTGGAAAAGACTGCTTATGAGAAAAGTAAGAAATGAGAGGAACAGTCACTCATAATTTAAGCCACAAGGAAATAAAACCAACCACAAGATAAAATGTCTGTTTCTCAAACAGCTCAATCCTTATATCACTAGTAGCATTGGCGCTCTTAATTATAGATAGAAAAGTCTCTGGATGTTATTTTTTACCCAGCAGCGGTGGTAAGAGACGCATAAGGAACTGCGCGTAGTACAGAAGAAACTCTAATGCGCAGGCGCTCTGGCGGGGCCGCGGCAAATGTGTGTGACCTCATCAAGAGGGGACCCAGAAACGGCTTCAGCTCCAAATACGCGCTAGCCACAGCCTTTCCACAAGGCGGAATGGTGACCATATGTTTGCAAGTATAAGTTACATAAACATATATGTGATTGTTTTTATAATAAGTGCACTATTTATAAATCCTAGCCAATGAACCTTTGTGACATCTCTTTTCAGGAAGTCTGTTTTTACAAAGTGTAGAAAACCTTCTTCGTGGCCAACACGTGCAGGTTCTACCCGCTTGGGTGGCTTCCCTAAAAAAGGAACAAACAAAACCAACCTTCCTTGGCTGTGTTTGCCATCAACATCAGTAACTGCAGGAAAGGCATTCTGACTGCTGTTTATTCTGTGATAATTACTATCACCAAACTTGCATGATTACAATGTTAGTAATTTTGTTGATTATAAATAGCACTAATGCTCTAATACATTAGCAAAGACACAGCATTATGGAGACATGGTCCATACTCACTTGGAGAGCTGCACCTTTAGGATGATTGTTTAAACCATCCTGAAAAGCATTATCCTTACATGGCCTCTGTTTCCAGTCACTCCAGTGAAGGTTTCCTTTAAACACTGCCGCCATTCTCCCTGCTCAGTGTTTCTGTGGCCTTCTCAGATGTCCTTCACTCAGTCTAGGCTGTGCTTTGTATTCAAAAGAGAATCCCTTGATAGTATATGGACCCAGCAATGTCCTAGTTTCTCGAATTTGCTAAAAGCAGGGGCATTAGGTTGTGAAAGCCCACTAGAGCCATTTCTATTTTAGCAGGGATACATCTTCCTTTTGGCAAGAGTCCTACTGAGTGAATTCGTATGGTCTTGAGCCCTTCGCTGTTTATTTAAAGATTGTATATTCTGAGGGAGGAGGACAAAGGGCACAATTAGGACTTTACTCAAAACACCCACATATCATAGAATCTACATTTACTGCTTAATTTTAGTTTTCAGAATTTCTTGCAAAGAGTCACCTGGATAAAGAGAAATCCCCCCACAGAACAATGTCTTTCTACCTTCTCCAAAGCACACTCCCCTTTCTGAGGAGTGATGCTTCCACTTAAAATGGTGTGTATTGATTAAAGCCAACATATTTCCTGTTTTTCAGCTGTCTGCCGGGTTCTAGGGAGCATTTTATTTTAACATAAACCTTTATTGATTCAGAACTAGAAAACATTTTAATATAGTAGTAACATTTAGTCACAGTGGGAAGTGTGCTTTTGGCAATTCCTTGGTTCACGGCATGAATGTATGTGTCTGCATGTGTGTATAAATATCCATTAGACTCATTTTAAGATGGGTTTTTAAAAAATACTAAAATATATAAATATCTTGATAATTGAGAATATAGGTTGATATTTTGTAATACTGCTTTCTGTTCACATTCAGATACAGTAAACCCACATATTGAAGCTTTCTAGTATAATAAAAATTTCAAGTATTCTGTTAAATCATCTGTCCTTATTGGAGGCTACAGAATAGATGTCATCTTAGGTAAGGACTGAAGGGTAAGTGACTGTAAAACATGATAAAAAAGACACTGAATGTAAGAAAGCCTTAGCCCAACTTTTATTTCAAAATATCTATTGATTTGTTATATCAGGAAGAGTCTTAGAATAATTCTTTTGATGGTCCTCTAAATTTATTTCAAGTTAAATTCATGTTCTCTCTAATCTTCTCACCATTCTCAGGCTATATGTAGACACCAAATGGATGCAAATAATGAAGCATATTCTGAAACTAGCTGCCTTGTGTAGACCCAACTTAAAAGAAGCAAAAAAATGGATTTTTGGGACTGTGCTTTTATTAGAAAAGGATAAAGACAATTCAGCCCCACTGTGGAGCTTATCTGTAGCATTAATTAATCTTCTTAGCAAATAAAGTCAGTCCTCCTATATGACTTGACCCTGCCCCAAAGGGAATAGATAGCCTCCCAGATTACTACTGAACATTTTGAGTAGCAACAAACTTCAGATCCTTGCATGTCTTAGTCTGGGTTGCTGTAAAGTAAGCTTGTCCAAGTCGCGGGCCATGGGACGCATGCAGCCCAGGACAGCTTTGAATGAGACCCACATAAATTTGTAAACTTTCTAAAAATATTATGTTCTTTTTTTGCAATTTTTTTTTCACTTATCAGCTATCGTTAGAGTTAGTGTATTTTATTTGTGACCCAGGGAAGCCAAAAGATCGGACACCCCTGCAAATACCCAAGGTTAGGTAATTTCTAAAGAAAATGGGCTTATTTGGCTCACAGCTCTGCAGGCTGTACAAGAAGCATGGTGCTAGCATTTGCTTCTGGTAAGAGCTTCAGGAAGCTTCCACTCATGGCAGAAGAGGAAGGGGAGCCAGTATGTTACATGGTGAGAACAGAAGTGAGAGAGAAAGGAAGGAGGTACCAGGCTCTTTTTAATAACCGGATCTCACAGGAACTAAGAGTGAGAACTTAATCATAAGAAAGCCACTAAGCCATTCATGAGTAATCCATCCCATTGGCTCAAACACCTCCTACCTGACCCCACCTCCAACTTTGGGGATCAATTTTCAACCATCAGATTTGGAGGGAACAAATACCCAAACTATATCATTGCAATGATTGTGACAAATGTCAAGTGGAGAGAGTCCGACTTCATTTTCTTATAACTACTTTATATAAAAAGTCCTTTTATGAGGCCCAGAAAATCCTATGAAAAGTGAAATGTAACTAGTGGCTCAAATGACTGTGTGGGGTTTTATGTTGAGGTACACCAGACCATGACATATATCGTATTTACTCTGATTTCATATTTACCATAATTTCATATTTACTCTGATTAAAGATCTCATGACTTGACATAGAGATGATATTATATAGATTCAAATACTTCCAGAATTCTTTTTGGTTTTTTTTGAGGTGGAGTCTCACTCTTGTTGCCCAGGCTAGAGTGCAGTGGCGTGATCTCAGCTCACCACAACCTCCGCCTCCCGGGTTCAAGTGATTCTCTTGCCTCAGCCTCCTGAGTAGCTGGGATTACAGATGCCCACCATCACACCTGGCTAATTTTTTTGTATTTTTAGTACAGACAGTGTTTCACTATGTTGGTCAGGCTAGTCTTGAACTCCTGACCTCAGGCCATCCACCCACCTCGGCCTCCCAAAGTGCTGAGATTACAGTTGTGAGCCACCACACCCGGCCCAGAATTCTTGTATGTCCCCAGAGAGAATGGGCAGAAAGCCTTCAGTTAGAGTCATATATTGCTTACCATTTTTTCTTTTTAATTCTAGGAGTGCTTGCTCTGAGTGAGGCTTGTCTTCAAATCTGAATGACCACAAGGAGATTATAAATGTGAACACCTCAGAAGGCACAGCCTGCCCAGAAGGCAGACAGGTCAGGCTGTTTTTTCTTCATTGGTTGGATTCAATCCTCTGGCAGCTCAGACATAACTTAAGCGTGATTAAACTTTAGAAGAAGCTGCCAGGAAGACTGTGAAATCTTCATGCCCAAAGATCCCTAAAATTAGGAGCGACAATCACTTGGCTGAGATGGTTTATGGAGGCAAAGGTTTGGATGGGATTAGAGATTTCTAAATGTGAGTTCGTGTCCTCTGCCAGACCACCTTACTTCTACCATTCCTCAGCAAATTGAGAAAAACAGGAGTAAAGATGTGTCTTTCCGTAAGTTAAATCTATTCTGTTTTAATTCTATGTTATATCTGCAATACAATTTCTTTTGTTTGTAACACCATATTGTTGCTAGTAGCTGGAAATTAATTTTCAGATGCCTCAGCTTAGAAAAATAAAAAACAGTCCTGCATCAATCCCAATTTCCTTTTTAGTTTTAATGAGCCTTGAAATCCGAAATTCTGGAAACCATTGGTCTAGATAATCTTCATTCAACAAATATTCATTCAGCTGCCTGTTCTTATGTCATACAAAGGGAAAAGGACTTTTTCCACAGGATTATGAAAATAGTTAAACTAATATTCATTGCACGTGGTACCACATTAAGTGCTTTACATATGTAAATTATTTTTATTTAATTCTTGCAAAAACCCTAAGACAAAGACAACCAACAAAAAGCAGGGAGGGTGGATTAGTGCCAGGTCACCTCTGGCATAGGCTCCCATAATTAACCTAGTTTTTACCCTCCTAAGAAAATGACTGGTGTTTCCAGGGAGGTGGCAATGGTAGCAGAAACACATTTTAAACTTTTTACGGTTTTGCTTTTTTTCATGAAACCAAAGCTTGAGTGGTGAGGTGGCTGGGCACGGTGATGAAAACAAACAAAAGGTGGACGACAGAAACATCAGTGGAATTTGTTGATGTGTGAAACACCTCCAATCTGTCAGAATTCAGAGTTAATCAGAGACCACTTGTTCAGAGGCATAATCTTTCTGGCGCAACAAGCCAATCATATTCCCTTCTGCTTCACATGATGTCTGTTTTCTGCTCCATGATTTGTGAGAGCAATTCTACATGTGTTGAAGAACTAAAGGATAAAAACAGGAATTAACAGCTAGACAACTAGCTATTGGTGATGGCTAATTATAGAATGGAAAAAAATAATACTTTCCTTTGATTGAGCCACTTCAATCTTAATTTTGCATTCAAAATCGAGGGTAGGAATGTTATATGCCAAGGCCTCTTAGAACTACCATCCTTAAATCACTAAGCCCTAAACTAAGTGAGTTGGGTTATCATTTTGATACTATTTTTCACTGGTGGAATGAGAACCTCTCCTGCACATTAAAATAGTTTTTTGGTTTTTTAATGCAGAAAACAAGACAGGGATCAGAAAGCCACTTTTTTAAAACACAATAAGGGGAGAAAAAAACCTTTAAGTTACCAGAGTTAGTTCTCCCCCTATGAGAGGGGAGTGTGAGACAAGTGATTACCCAGAAGATAGTCAATTAGCTCTTGCTATGGACTCAATTGTGATTCCCCACCCCCACCAAAAAAATTCGTATGTGGAAGCTGTAATCCCCATTGTGATGCTATTTGGATATGTGGCCTTTAGAGATCATTAGATTTAAGGTCATGACTGTGGGTTCCTCATAATGGCATTAGTGTCCTTATAGGAGGAGACAGACACTGGAGCTCACGCTCTCACTCCTCATGTGAGAAGGCAGCCAGCTAACTCTTAAGCCAGGAAGAGTTTCCTCATCAGAACCAGGCCATGGTGGCATCCAGATCTTGAACCTCCAGACTCCAGAACTGGGAGAAAATAAGTATGCTATTTAAACTACTCAGTCTGTGGTGTTTTGTTATGGCAGCCACATAACAAACACTCCCTATGCAAAATGAGCAGCAAATCTGTTATCTGTCTTTTGAGTGCTCCTCTCCCACTGAACAGGAGCGATGATGCTCCTTGCTTGACCAAACTTTGGACTGTGAGCCGGTAACTCAATTGCAATAGAAAGGAGTTGTAACCAGCACTTTTTCTCTGCAGTTTGAAAAAGGAGAAGCTTGACCCCAAGATACTTGAGTCTCTGGGGAGCAGAGCGGGGAAAGGTCTGCATTCATGAGGGCCTGGATGCCTGTCCCAATTCTGATCCAGTGCATAGGCAACTGCAGCTCCAGCCAGTCAAGGTGTGGCCTGCAGCATGGGCTGAGTCAGTGGGAGAGGAGCACTCAAAAAGAGAGAGAACAGATTTGCTGCTCATTTTGCATAGGGAGTCCTAAGCTCTTTTGCATTTTTTAATCGGAGAAAAAGAGAAGATATGTCCGCTTAGTTTATTGAATTGTTAGAATAGGTAGAAATAAACAAAATGGCTTTTTTTTTTTTTTTGAGATGAAATCTTGCTCTGTTGTCAGACTGGAGTGCAGTGGCGCTATCTTGGCTCACTGCAATCTCCACCTCCTGGGTTCAAGCGATTCTCCTGCCTCAGTCTCCTGAGTAGCTAGGACGACAGGTGCACAGCACCACACCGGGCTAATTTTTAAAATATTTAGTATTTAGTTTCACCATGTTGGCCAGGATGGTCTCGATCTCCTCACCTCGTGATCCACCCACCCTGGCCTCCTAAAGTGCTGGGATTACAGGTGAGCCACTGTCTCCAGCCAAAATAGCTTCTTTTTATGTGAAAATTATCAACTCTGAGCCCTGGAAGTTCTCTTAGAGAGGCAACATGGCATGATGCTTAAGAACAGGGGTCTGATACCTCATCACCTGGTGAGGCCCTCTAGCCCTGCCAATTTGCCAGCTGAGTAACATTAAGCAAATTCCCTTATCTTCATGTGCCTCATCTGTCAAATGAATGTAATGCTAATGCCTTCCTTCAGGAGTTGTGGTATTAAGCATAAAGAATTTAGAACTGCACCTTGCACAAAATAATTTCTTATTATCAGTTTTGGCCTCAATATTTTATAGAACAGGTTATCAAGACTCAGAAGTAAATTCCAAGAGGTTACAAAGCAACATAATATCATTATTATTGCAAAGCATGTTAGGGTGACTAGCTGATCCCAATTTCCCAGAACTAGCCCCAGTTTTAGCATTGAAAGTGCTGCATTCTGGGGAAACTGGGAGGGTCATCCTACAATGATAAAGTCACATGAAGCGGAATCAGCAGAATGACGCCCTAACCACAGAAGAGATGTTCATTTGGAAGGGAGCAATGTCACTATGGAAGATATGACTCCAAATGCAGGCACCTGGTGTGAGACTCTGATAACAGTGAAGAAAGCATGTGCCGAGTTATGTGAGACTATATAAAACAAAGGTTCTCTAGAAATGTATTAGTTTAGTGGTCAGGAATTTTCCAGACATGCTTTCTATCCTCTGGGGGAATTCCAGCAGTGCAGATGTGGTCTTTATGAACCTGGTCTCATAAGCTGCAGGTCTGTCCTGATATTTACAGAAAAAAAATTCAACTAATCATCTAAGATTGCATTTCTAGAGCGTTTATCTCAAAGGAGCTCAATGTTCTTGGCAGTCATTATGTAATTAATCCTCACACTGTCTCTGTGCGACACAGAGCAGGCAGGTGTAATTATCTCTGTTTTGCAGATTACATGAGTTGGAGTTATGCCTGGTTATAAGGTGCCTTGGAAAGAGATGTGCCACTGTGATAACAGGTTTGATTTGGTTCTTATTCTTTCCAGTGAGTCTTAGACTTGATTTGACTCTAGGGAAGCCTAAATGAACATCATAAATGGTATTCTCCATATTCATGGTTCATCTTTCTTTGCCTGTCACCTGATATATTTGGTCACCACGTTAAACAGCTTGTGTCTAACAGGCAGGAAACTCGGCCTTCACACTGTGATCATTAGGTCAGGCCTCCAGAGGTCAAAATCAGCACTCATTCCATTCCCTGCACTAAAGACATTCATGCTATGCCTTTTTCTAAACTGCAGAGATCTTTACTAAGTAACGGGTTAATAATGAGAAACGCCATAAAACTCAATCTACACCATTGCCTCAAGAGCTGTGAATCCAAACAGGAATGGGATAAATGAGAGAATAGACATTTATTTCCCCATCAGAAGAGATGGGCTGAAAAAAGCAGTGACAAGAATAATGAAATGACAAGAATAGCCAGCATACATTGAATTCTTAGGACAAACCAAGCCCTATTCGAAACATTTTATATGTATAAATTCATTGAATCCTCCCCAGTAAGTCAGGAATTCATATTTAAGGTAAGGAAACTGAGGCACAGAGAAGTTAATTTGCTAAAGGTTACAGAGCTAACAAGTATCAGAGCTGGGATTTGAACCAGGCATGTTGGCTTCAGTGACCTTGGACTTAACCACTATGCTGTAGAGAAAGCAAAAATAAAATATTTCATCATCATCAAAGAGACATCTGCATTCCTGTGTTCATTGCAGCACTATTCCCAATAGCTAAGATATGGAAATTACCTGAATGTCCATTGATGATGGATGAATAAAGAAAATGTGGCAATATATACAGAATAGAATATTATTGAGCCTTACAAAAACAAGGAAGTCCTGTCATCTAAGACAACATGGATGAGCCTGAAGGACCTGCTAAATGAAATAAGCCACACACAGAAAGAAAAATACTAGATGACCTTATTTCTATAGAATAAAAAAGTCAAACTCATAGAAGCAGAGAGTGGAATAATGGTTGCCTGGAGGATGGGGCAGGGACAGAACAATGGGGTCAAAAGGCACAACATTTTAGTCAGGCAGGAAAAAGAAGTTCTGGAGCTCTAAAATACAGCATGGCGACTATAGTTACTGTATTCTATACTAGAAATTTGCTAAGAGAGCAGATCTTAAATGTTCTCACGCCCCACACACAAAGGTAACTGACTGTGGGAGGTGATGGATATATTAATTAGCTTGATTGTGGTAACCATTTTGTAATGGATACATATGTCAAAACATCACATGTTCCTTAAACATACAATTATTTGTCAATTATACCTCAATAAAGCTGGAAAAAAACAAAACACTTGAAAATACAATTTCCTCCTTATTAAATGAAACTCACATCCTGCCTAAATGACAAACCCAACAGTCTCTCATTCAGTGATGCTCACCTGCTCTGACTGGTGGAGGTGAAAGTTTCATCTATCTAACCTGAGACCAGGAGTGACCCTACTGGGCACAGCAGGTTTGGCGACGAAAGGCTTTTTTTGCTTTAACTAGTTTTCCAACATGTCATTCAGGCTAACTGGAAATCAACATATTTCTTCAGTGCCAACACCTCCGAATTTATTATGGTTTGCTCACAGGGACACAAGCTTGTCATTTATTAAGACCACAGCTACAGCACCTCAGTTTGTCCATCATGCAAGTCAGGGGGAGATGGGACGCTAGTTCAGAGATAAGGGAAGATTTTGGAAGTGCTCAGATTAAAAGAGAAAAGCCTGTTTCATTTGGAACATTTTGAAAATAGTTCCAAAGGTCAGAGCTGTCATTCATAGGTCCCAGGCCCACTCCAGGCTCAGGTCACCCCTACATGCATTTGAACCTCAGGGTACAGGGCCTCATGAGCACAGTGTATAGACAGATAATGAGAAGTGCATTGACAAAAGCTCGTGCTATGACAATCCTAAAACGTTACAGGCTGGTGGCCTCATCAGTGGGGGTCTTAAATCAAGCCCCATAGGCAATTCTAATCAGTAGATGCTTTTGTGAAACTGTGGAAGTTGCTTCTACTCTGCTGGGGCAATAACAGCTTAGCACATTTCCACTTTGGCTTGACCTTTACAACAAGCCAATGTACGCTGGCATATCACTTGCCAATGTGGATATTACTCTTTACTGAGACCAGCTCGGGCGTAGAGACCCCAACCCAGGCAGCGCTGAAGACATTAAGAAGAAGACACCCAGATTCAGCAGCAAAGTGGGACTATCCAGGGGCCGACAGCCTTCCGAGCTGAGAGCCTCAAGCAGACGCTGACCCAAGTAGTCTCTCTGAGCAGGTGATTATTATTAACAAACAGGTGTTTGGTATTTTCTCATAGAAACAAGATAAACTAGGTAAGCAGCTGATGCCTGCTTACCACTGATCAAGGACAAACTAGAAAGTATTCTCCACGAGGGAGCCATGCGGGCAGGGTCACATATCCCGTGCTTAAAGAGTTGTTTTAACCTGTGTATGATATACATACGCCATTTTGCTCCTTTAGAATGCCCCAAGTAGCTTTCCACTTGGTGGGGCGGGCGGCTAGGTTTTCCCTGCCATTGTTCTTAGCAAACAATATAATTTTATCATACACTCAGCATTTCTCAACAACTCTTAGTTAAAAAAAAAAATTGTCACCAACCTCCAATCTTATTTATGCTACCTTCACCTGCCTCAGGTTCCTTAGTGATTCTCCCACCTCCAACATGCCCACTGATCTCACCCTTATGGCTAATCTCCTCCTGTCCTGAGGCAGAGCCCCTCTTCTTCCTGAGACTCTGTATAGGACCGAGTTACTTCCAGGCACTGCCCACGTTCCCATGGAATCCAGCCATTCCTCTGGGAGCCTGGGGTCTTTCCTTTCCCGAGGCCTGGAGTTAACCATTCATTCAGCATGTGTTTGCATGTGCCAGGCACTATTGTAGGGACTGGGGATACTGCAGTGAACAAGACGGACAAAGCCCTTACCTCCTACGGGCAAAAGGGAGCTGGGCAATAAACAAGTAAACAAGAACCACCTTCATTTCAGGAAGTGAAGACTGCTCTAGAGAAACATGAAGGAACGTACAGAGGCAGAGAGTGATGGAGATGGTGGAGTGGTGGTAAGTTTTACCCCAAGCCCTAAAGTATTGGCTGGGATCCTGTCACCTTAGAAGAAACACTGTCCTCCTCTCCCTAATCCAGGCCGCATTTTTTAGGACTGGCACAGTAAAAAATAAAAATGCCAAGCCCGTAGTGAAAATTATTTACAATTTCAAGATGGAGGCAGCAGAGCCTCCAACAAGCTCGAGGCCCCGCTGCTTCCCATTTGCAAGGCCTATTCCTTTCACCTGAGTCACATTTATTATCTCTCTAGTCACAGAAGCTGATTCGACAACACATATTCAGTTACAGTGCGCGCACAGTGCCCCACCCATGATGCCGGCCCTGCCCCACCCCCTACCTTTGGAGGACCTGCCTGAGATCCCACGGTGGGCTCAGCACATCCCTCACGCTGCCGGATCGCTTCGTTTGCTCCCAGAGGTACTGCCTGTTTGACTCTGAGCTTGCTTGGCATTTGAACCCCGTGCCTGGGCCGCCCTGCCCACCCTCCCTACCGACCTCCCAGAACCTCTTCTAGCAGCCAGGCCCACTCCCCAGGAGTGTTCTACAAAGGGGCAGCTCCACTGGAGATCCTCAGTTACCCTCCCCACTCCGCCCCCTACCCCTCCTCTCAATAGTCTGGTTTTTGCCCCACCCCATTGCCCTCTGCTGCTTTAGTCTTGCGATCAGCAGTAGGGGTCGATGGATGCACAAAACTGATGCGGGTATCCAGCCTTGTGTTCAGAACCCCTGTGCATCTTCTAAGCACCACTTAAGGAGAATGCTCAAGGGATCGCCCACAAGGAGAATATGGCTGCAGGGAAATAGCCGGCCTCTCCATTCAAGAAGCATGGCTTACTCGTTTCTTAAAATGTAGCTGTTGCAAAGATGTGAGTGGGAATCCTTAGCGAGCGGTTTAAGCCGCATACAGAGACATTTCAGCACCCAGGTTTAAATGACAGGTGCATTCCTTCATCCTGGCTGCGGCTCTGAGATGAAGGGGAGAATGTAACTGAATATGTGTTGTCGAATCAGCTTCTGTGACTAGAGAGAGAATAAATGTGACTCAGGTGAAAGGAATAGGCGTTGCAAATGGGAAGCAGCGTGGCGCTTTCTTCCGTGGATGGAACGCAGAGCCGATCACGTGGAGAGCGTCGGGCTCCATAAGCTGCTTTAGTGCACGGGAATGAAGGCCGTCCATAAGGACTCGGGCTTGGGACTCATTGTATGTCTAGGAAGAAGAGAACCGACACCCTTTCTAGTCTGGTAATGAAGGAGATTACAAATATGCTTTCAGAACTGTGTGGGCTTTTTTATTTTTGAAAGAAAGAAAAAGGAAAGAAAGTGAGAGTGAAAGAAAGAAAAAAAGAATGTAAGAGAGAAAGAAAGGGAGAGAGAGAACGGGATTCTTGTTCTATTGCCCAGGCTAGAATGCAGTCGAAAAATGGGTATTAAAAACCTCTTTTATGCCAATAATTGTGCTTAACAATGGAGACAGGAAGGAATAAGGGATGAAAATAACAAGCAGCCAACCAATATTTTATTTAAACCTGTGAAATGCTATGCAATTGCTGAGGAGTGATTTAC